>BLKR01002628.1:0-185469 GCA_011170035.1 Teleogryllus occipitalis | reverse complement strand
AAGGATTGGTCCAGACTTTGCCGAACCTATTCTAGCGATCATCATGAAAAGGGGATTGAACTAATCCCGTTCATCAGTAAATGGCTGAACTATATTTCCCATGATAGTATCGGCATGAGCCCCTACAAGGCTCATTTTAGCAGAAAACCTCCGCAGGACCTGGCATATTTAGATCGGGAAGATGTTACAGGACAATTGCAAAGTCCATCACAAGATATCGCCCAAAGATAGGTACGCTCGTCCGAGGAGCGTACGAGAAAGACGAAGTGGAGTTCCTACACGTTTCTACAAAATTAGTCAACCAGTAATGCTCAGGACTTCTCAAGTGTCTAACCCTAGAATGAAGTTATTTTCAGTTTTTTCTACGTATTTGAATGGCCTTATATCATCCACAGAATTACTCGCACAATGTTGCAGAATTAGTAGGTAGAACAATCAAATAATAGGCACGTACAATTTTGTAACCTTAAGCCATGTGAATGTTAAAAGAGAAAGGAAGTAAAGATTTTCCTTTCTAGAATCTTAAGGAACGGAGGGGCAATGAGACGAAGCTCATAATGAGCTCACTAAGTGGCCCTTACCAACTACGTGGCTGAAAGGGCCGTAAAGTTTAATGTGAAAACCTCGCCTCCCGACAGTATAGAAGGATTTTCCTAAGGA
Organism: Teleogryllus occipitalis; assembly: GCA_011170035.1. Classification (NCBI taxonomy): domain Eukaryota; kingdom Metazoa; phylum Arthropoda; class Insecta; order Orthoptera; family Gryllidae; genus Teleogryllus; species Teleogryllus occipitalis. Next base: position 184,809 of record BLKR01002628.1, on the reverse strand, counting down.
TGAGCCAAAGTGACAGTTCGCTAAACAAGTGAACATCACATATAATTCAGAAAAGTATCCCTCCGCCGCGACAGCTGTTTAGCCACGCCCCTTCGCAAAGTGCTAATGGCTCCTGTGAAAACATCCCCATGCAGAAGTCTAAGAGTTTCGCTGAAATATATGCACGTACACGAGTCCGGGAAATATTTAAACTTAATTACGTATGTGGAAAATCTCTTAACATGCTTTCACGATCAGTAAAAGAAAACTGCCACGAATGTAAATAGAAAATAATTTTAAGCCGGAAACAATTGCACTAGTACTCCTCACATATTCTAGTCTCGGTTTTGAAATAAACATAATATTTATCACAGAAAAGTAAATGTAATGTAATATTTATAGAAGAAAAAGAATTTTTACAACAGAGCACATAACACTCCACTTCATAATTTCAATTATTTCTCGCGGCGAACTATATTTTTGTCGGACGAGGATACCACAGAAAGAAGCGTCGAAGCCATTTACAAGTTAGCCAACTGCAAACGAACTAATGCGGGGAGTCAAGGGCACAACGACCACAAAACCTTCAGTTATGTTGCCAGCACTAACTGTCACTTTGGAGGTGGGTTTATGGTTGTAAATCATAGTCTTTAATACTCCAGACCTTTAAAGGAAGCTAGCAAAAATGTTTCATCGGCATTGGTTCAGTAAATTCAGAGATTACAGCGCTGTAAGACAATGCACTTCTGTATTTATATATTAGTATACATATATAAGATAGATATAGATTATATAGAATATAGATATAGATATATTCTTCAATTCCTTATTCCTGATATATTCATACTTTCCTGTTAAATTTTTAAATTGTTTTCTTTTTACTTTTTCGTATATGTATTACTACAGAGTAATAGTGCAGAGGAAGTTGTATAATGATGCGGAAAATCAATTTCCAGCTTTAAATTAATAATGCTTTATGCTTTAAGTTTATGCTTTAAATTATGTCTAATAAAGTTTTTTTTAAACTCGATAGTTTTTTGTGAAAACAAGCTCAAAATTTCACATTTTCTGAAACGCTCAAACGCCATTTTCTCAAAAACGGTCCCAAATTTTTTCTTTAAACTTTTCGTACGGATATTGCTTATTCCACTGTTTAAGATAAAATAGAATTAATTTTTCGATATTCTTTACTTGTTTGTTTTAGAAAATTACATACATATAATTTTTTTAAATAACTCTCACGCCGTTAATATATGGACATGTCCAGCAATTTGTATCCATTATTACATTTGTGAGTGAATGTTCTTCAAGTGACTGCAAATGAATTTCAAATGAGCCAGAGATCCTTCCCATGTTATTAACACCAACGACAATACGATATTTCGTAAATATAATGTTGATACGTTTTATTTTATGCTTCCAGAGGGGGAAAGTCAATGCAAACTGGTTGTCAGGGCGACAGGTAAATAAACAAGCCCGGGAATAATGAACGTCCACAGTATGGCGACATGCCGGAAGAGTTAAGCAAAGTCCCTTGTAATAACAAGAAGATATGTGTGGGAGGCATGGTGAGGTACAGAAGGACGAGTTCGTGCTCTTGTAACTGCATGGTGGGTGATAGTACAATGTTTAGTTAAGACATAACTTCGAACCAGGAGGGGAGAGGGCTAGCATGAAATTATAATCGTTATTTGCAGAATTGATTAGTATGAATTTGAATAATGTGGATGTCATTTAATTGTCAATTGAATTACGAAACCACTCATATCGTCGAGCGCTATTAGAATAGGGAAATGGCCATAGAGTTTTGATTAATTGAACAATATTTTTTTTGACATTGGGAAGTCGCTGCGAAGAGTCCACCCAGGCTAAGTACAGGGAAGTTTCGCGTACGCGAAACAAATTTAATAGTTATTCGACGAACCGGGAATATGTTGGAAAATTACGGTTGACATTTTTTATTGACATCGGGTAACATCATCTGAGGCAATTCTCTATAGGCTTAAGCGAGATAAGAAGAATAGGAGAAGTAGTTGACAGTGGTGTCTCCTCACTGCTCCTAGGGCGTTGGCAGTGAAGTGTTAACACCCACCCTACTCTTTTCGCTTACTTTTTTAGAATAAAATTGACTTATGTAAATACAATCCATATTTATTTTAAATTATAATATAAGAAGAACGAGGGAAAGATCGTCGCAGAGTAACAACGATGAGGATGTTGTATTTTGTATTCCAAAGATTGGAATAATACATTTAGAAGTATTTAAAAACACACGCTTGACGCTTTCCCCATTCTTTGGTTCTTGTTTTAAAAATTATATTCTGAAATATTTTCAGGTTAGAACATGATCGCCCATTATCAATTACTTGTTTATTTTCTTCTTACGGACGGGAAGGAAAGCAATTAGTTAAAACTATTGTTCCACTTTTTCACTATCCTTATCAAAATGTAATACTAATTTCATGAGTATCTCTAAAGACTGCAACGTGCAAGGGAGAAAATCACAATCACGGACGCTGGCTCTCCAGCAAGCTGTTAAATCGAGATGCACCGCCTTGGCGCGCTTTGCCGTTGAGTCGCGCGCATGCGCCGCCGCCCCCAGATCCGACCTGAAGACGTTGGAGGCATTCGCCAACGGCCTGAGCTGCGCCCGCACACTGCGTTGCTTGGACGCGCTGGTGCCGATCTGTGACAAAGACCGAATGAATGAAAAAATCTAAATAAATTCAAAGGAAAACATGATTATTTTTTAATTCCTTAGGCGTTGACATAAGACTTGCTCACCCAAAGAAAACGCCACTGGTAATAGAGAAGAAAATTGGACACATACTAGTATCAAAAAGCATAACAAAAGGCCAGAAAGGGGTGGGTTTCGTAATTTAAAAAATCAAAGATTCATTCGATGAAATAAATAATAATAATAATAATAATAATAATAATAATAATAATAATAATAATAATAATAATAATAATAATAATAATGCCCTTATTGATATGGCGAGGCTCTGGCCATCAGGCCCGCTCTTCCGCCTACCCACATGTCAGATGTATACAAAGACCAAACATGTAATATCATATACAAATGAAAAATATATTTGAGTTGTAAGTAATTAGAAGAAACCAAGTATAATTTTAATGCAACTTTTAAAAAGATAAATGATATATTAAAATAGACACAGGAATGTGGCAAATTTTGTTTGAAGAATTATAAATTCATAGACTGAAGTTAAAAACAATTTGAATTGAATAACATTGCTCCAAATGTTTGCGCGCTACGCGGCAGCCTGGTATTCACCGAGAGCGACTGTAATCTTTTAATACAGAAACACACCACCTCACTCGCCGCTCGATCCTGGAGGAAAACCCGCTAGTCGGGGAAAACCCACCAGGCAGGCTGTGTCTTACTACAATAGTAAACTAAGCTAAAATGAAGTAACCGGTCTTTGGGATGTTTTCCTCGGCTGCTGGCCATGCTGCACGGGATCGTCTTCTTGCTCTAATCCGCCTCTGCTCCTATGGATGAAAATACATTTCCGGCAGTATCAAACAAGAGAATACATTTTCAACAAAGTACATTACGGTTATTTCTAAACATATTAGTCACTTTTCAACATTCCTAAAAAAGAGGTAAAACTGACATTGGATTTCACAACAGGGTATCTACAGTGATATAAATTGTGTAATGATGTATTCTATTTTGAAAGAAAGTCATTCAAGTGTTTCTTAAAAGATGTTAATGAGGAGCAGTTTTTAACATTGGAAGGCAATTTATTCCACTCTCGGGCTACAGTAATTGCGAATGATTTATTGTAGTAGTTGGTTTTACTTTTTGGAATACAGAGTAACTGAGATTTCTGAAATCTAGAGGATTTAAGATATACGAAATAATTTGTTAAATATGACGGGGAATCCATTTTTAGCATCTTAAATAAGAGACAGACTGTGATACAAACGCCTATCCTTTAGTATTAGTGTTTTGTTCACTTTATAAACTCTGGAGATATGATCGTATTTTTTATATTATAAATGAAACGAATACAGGCATTTTGAGCTCTTTGCAGTGTTTGAGCGAGTGAATCTTTCAAATTGTTGTACTAGTGTTACCGTAGTCAAAATGAGGACACAATAAGGTTTTTACTAATATTTTCTTCGTATTTGTAGGGAGACATTTATCAAACATCTAAGGGATTGCAAAGAGTATAAACCTTGCAACAGACATTTCGGATCTGGTATTCCCAGCTTAGATGATTATCAAAAATTAAGCGCAAGTTTTTCACTTGTGAATGGCGAGGCGCTACAACATTGCCTATAAGCACATCAGGAACAGATAAACATTCAAGTTTCTTATGCATTTGGGAAAAGTCAATTATGATGGTTTGTGATTTCGTAGGATTTAAATTGAATCCGTTTCTCATTGACCATTTTACTACAGATGAGAGCTCATTATTTAATTTATTTCTTAGCATTGCTACCTCTGACGATTTCCCGGAGATGTAAATTTGCACATAATCCGCTTACATATGATGACTACATTCTCTAAGTTTGCTTGATAAGTCATTCGCATAAATTAAGAACAGCGGCCCTCACACGGATCCCTGAGGTACTCCCCGGTGGAGACGTTTTTGATTGGAAGGGAGATCAACTACTATAATATGTTGCCTATTGTAGAGATAGTTTGCAATACAAGAGATAGTGGGATCAGAGAAATTTAGATTTTTGCATTTCGCTATTAGAATTTTGTAATCTACAGAGTCGAAAACTTTACTAAAATATAAAAGTGTTAACCCAGGAGGCCATCATCTAGCCTTTTCCATATATCTTCAGTTTCTTTCAGTAAAGCTGTTTGTTTGCTTCTACCTCCTCTAAAGTCGGATTGAAAGTTATTGAGCAGATCTGAATCAGTTAAGTGTTTTACAATCTGTTTTCGAAATACTTTTTCAAGAACTTTGACACTGTCGGCAATATACTAATTGGGCGATAACTGCAAGACGCCAAAGTCTTCAGATTTTGGCAAGGGTCGAACATGTGCAAGCTTCCACGCTTGAGGAAAGGTTTCCGTTGTTAGAGAGAAATTAATTAAATGCGTAAGGGCCGGAAGGGCAAATGGTAAGACAAGTATCAATTGTTTGGCTGTGATTCGATCGGAGCCATTAGAATTTGATTTTAGTGAACGAACAATCATACTAACTTCATGATGATCTACGTTATAGAAATAAAATTTATCCCTGACCGCAGGTGAATTGGTTGAAAGAGTCTATAATGTATTACGCTTGAAACAGGGTGGTATTGGTTTTGAAACATTTAAAAGTAGTCATTAATGTCATCCAAGGACATGTCGACAGGAATTTCAGAAGAATTTGCTTTCGTAATCCCGAGGTCTCTCAGAGAGTTCCAAACATCCTTAGTGTTCGTTTTCAATTTAAATATATAATAATATCGAATATTCGCGTTTCTAATTTTTTGTTTGACGGAATTTCGTAACTTCTTGTACGTCCTTTCATTATTGGAGGTTTTATTAGCCTTGACGCGACGGTAAGCTGAGTAGCGTTCCTGCATGAACTGCGTTAGTTCACTTGTAAGCCGCGGGACGCGTCACTAGCACGTCATATCTGATAGAATTGCAGTGATAAAAATGAAAATAGAATAAAAACAACTATAATTCAAGTTTATGCACTAACAGTGTCAAGCAGCACAGCAAGAAATAGAAGAATTTTATGAGCAGTTGGACGACTCTTTAAATCAAAACTGATCACCGAAAAAATGTTGAAATCGATTTCTACACCAAAATGGGGAAAAACACCGTGAAGACGATGATCAAGGAGAAGAAATAATGGGACGATATGGACTTGGAAAACGCAATGAGAGAGGAGAAAGGTAAATCGAACTTGCGGATGGGCATAGACTTAAGGTAATGAACTCCTATCCCATGAATGAACAAGAAAGCTCACCTAATATTTCGCAGCCTCTATAGACCTCGATTTCTCCAGATGGAACTAAAAAGTGAGATTGATTACATACAAACTGGATTGCATCAACACTATAAAAACTGTAGAGAAATTTAATTGTAAAACGGACCATAGGATGATAAGATGCGAAGTTGTCCTATGAAGAAAAATATTTTGGCAAAAAAAACATAAAATTTTGACCCAATAAAATCCCAACACTGCAGGAAATCCCCAAAAAACCGAACAAATAGTGAAACAAAACAAGAAGAATCTTTTTCAAGAAAGATATAATCAACTTGAACATAGGATAATGGATGCAGGAAATAACGCTGCAACGAACCACTTGAATGAGTCAAAAAGAAGAAAGTTGTGTGGAATCACAATAAAATCATTGGAACAACGAGAAACAATACATCAACAAGAGATGCTACAGAGTGGCACACACTTTCTCATTGTAACGTTATGTAATTTTCTTGGTGCGGATTCCATGTACGGTGTTGCCCCACTCTCTTGCCAACTGCCATCTTCATCAACAAAAGTATTTTTTTTTTTACTTTTCAATACTTTTCGGTTTCCTAATAGAAAAACCGAAATATACCTTCAATAATATATTAGAGACGAGTAAAACCTTGTCCTAAATAGAAATTTTCACTGAAAAATGTTAAGCCGTTTTTAAGAAAATGGCGAAAATGCGAAATTTGAAGATCTTTTGCACATGAATCTATTGAGTTTTCGAAAAACGTCAATGAAAGTCATTTGAAGCTCTTCCCCTCACAAATGCAATAATGTATTTAAATATATAGAAACGTGTATATTAACGGCATGAGAGATATTTGAAAAAAATTACATTTGTGTAATTTTTGAAAAAACAAAATATACTTTAAAATGAACTTTACGTCATAATAAACAGTGCAATTAGCACTATCAATTAGAAAAAATTGAAGAACAATTTTGAGGAATTTTTGAGAAAATGGCGTATGAGCGTTTCTGAAAATGCGAAATTTTAGCACATTTTTACAGAAAAATGTTGACTTTTCGAGAAAGTGTATTTGACATTATTTAAAGCGAGTGTACTCATAAATATAATAGTGTGAAGAAATTGCCTGTAAAGTAAATCTTATCAACGTGAGAGACAAGTCAAAAAATTACAATTTTGTAATTTTTGAAAAAAAACAAAAGAATAGAGCAATATGGCGTTTATATTGTGACGTCGGGGGAATACACAGTAATCACATACACGAACTTCAATGATAAATATGTACAGGTTTATTCACAATATGTACAGTAAATAATTAAAGTTACTCTTAGCTCTGGTAGAAGTTTACTCCCTTGATCGCAGGAGCGATCCTTAACAATGCAGTCTGACTCGTGGCCCGCGCCACTCCTCAGCGAGCGTTATGCATACAGCTCCGGCGACCTCGGTCACCCGCGAAAATAGTGTCCACAACGGCGTCCCAACACATGGGTTGCCGTACGAGCCTAGCTCGGCTCCGCACCGCCCTGGACGCAAGTTTTGTGCGTTCGCACGAGGGTTCCACTCAGCTCGACAAACCCCACCCCCGCGCTCTGCGTTCGCTCTTATATAGCTCGCACCCACGTGACCTGAAACGTCACTGGGTTTTTCACACTGCCCGCGCTAGTCGCGTTGCCAGGCATTTTGGACATCCATTTCCCTGGATTCTAAGAATTTTGCACGCGGCACGCGGCAAAAATGCGCTGTCCCGCATTTTGGGCATCCCTTTCCCTAGCTCTTAGAATTCTCAAAATACCTCATTGTTCTCACATCCTGCCTGGCCCCTGGCGTCTAATTCCTTGACGCAGCGACCTTGTGACGCCCCGCCGGTCGCTCTGTGTAGCCCTACAATACGTTACAATATCATCTTATAGAGAGCGATTGGCGCCAACCCTACCAAAAATTTAAAGAAAAAAATGGACCCGTTTTTAACAAAATCTTGTTTTTGTAATTTTTTAAAATTGAAAATATTGCTTGCTTTATTGCACGAAAATTAGTAAAATGTTGAAAAAAGTCTACATGGCCTTAATGAATTAACTATTTATGGGCAACAAATTTCATTTGAAGGAAAAATCTGTGTCTTAACTTTTTTAGTTGTAGGAAGACTTCGAAAAAATTCAAACTTTTGCAATTTTCGAAAATTCAGAGTTAACTGTGAAAATCGGACCTGTGCCACCTTTCTAAGGGTATTTTACTTTATTCTTACAATAAATTTAAAGAAAAAATTTGGAGCCGTTTTTGAGAAAATTATGAAAATGTCCGGGGGCGTCATGTAAAGTACCCCAAATATTAAAGAATGTTTTTCAAAATTTCAAAGCTTGAACTAGAGCCAGATGGACAGGGGTTTCTTCAATTTGGAAAAGATCGTACGTGTGGTTTAGGCGCTAGTAGTGTTCACAGATGGACAGATACGGACAGATACGGACAGACACGGACAGACACGGACAGACACGGACAGACACGGACAGACACGGACAGACACGGACAGACACGGACAGACACGGACAGACACGGACAGACACGGACAGACACGGACAGACACGGACAGACACGGACAGACACGGACAGACACGAACAGACACGAACAGACACGGACAGACACGGACAGACACGGACAGACACGGACAGATGAACGAACGGACGCACGTTTTGAAAAAAAATATTTTTCGGTAACAGGGGACCCCAAAACGTGTCTTTCCGTTCAAATCTCGAAATCGATTTTCCGCAGCATTACATAACTTTCTCTATATTACGTACATTACTACTGTGTATATGTATGTATACGAGAAAGTAACTAGAGGTGCTACAGATTGGCACAGACTTTCTTGTAGTAAATTTTTCTAATTTCTTTGGTGTGGATTGGCTTTAAAGTTTTGGTCCAAAATATTTGGAGTCGTTTTAGAGAATAGTTTGAAAATGTTCTGGGAGCTTCATTTAAAGTACCCCCAAATTTTAATGATAGTTTTTAAAAATTTCAAAGCTTGAACTAGAGTCGGAAGGACAGAGATTTCTTCAACTTGGAACAGATTGTACGTGTGGTTTAGGTGCTAGTAGTGTTCATAGACGGACTGGCAAACGGATGGGCATTTTGAAAAGAAAAAAAAAAACAACACTTTTTCGGTATCAGGGGACCCCAAAACCTGTATTTCCGTTGAAATCTCGAAATCGATTTTTCGCAGCATTACATAACTTTCTCTACATTATGTATATTACTCCCGTATATACTTATGTATTGGGAATTTAACTAGGCCCAGGCATGGGGGACATCGGTTGCTGGCCGGCGAAGTCGGACTACCAACCCAATAACGCCAAATACATACATATACGTATGCATACGAGAAAGTAAAAGGTAACAAGACCACACAAAAGAAAAGATAATCGACGGTGTAGCAACTCAATACTACAGGAAATTATATGAAAGCACCAAAACACCTACAAAATTTTTATGGAAAGTACAGATAATGAATAGGATATTCCACCAATAATAATATGGGAAGTAAGTGTAACCACTCACCATATCTGAGATCAAAATAGAAACGACTCAAGGAAATGAAAATAATTAACGATTTTTTTAATGAAGGTACCTTTGAACTAAAAAAGGAAATTGCAAAAATATTCAACGTTATCATGGAGAAAGAAATAATTCCCAAACAATGGATAATTAGCATAATTTCACTGATGCACAAAAAAGAAAATAGAGATGACGTTAACAACTATAGATAAGTTAGTTTAATAACCAACATTTACAATTTGTTTTCGAAAAACTGGCAAAAAGAATGACAATATCTGACGACAAAAACCACAAGAACAGACCGGATTAGATCGGGATATATTACCATTGACCATTTACAAACATTCGAAGTTATAGAAAAAACAAACAAACAAGAATTCAGTTTAAAATTATTCGTATCGACTTCAGTAAATCCTTCCACTGCATGGAGCACACTTCAATGTTCGAGGCACTAGAAAATCAAGGAATAGGAAGAAAATACACAACAATACTAGCCAAAATTTACGACAAAAACGAAGCACTGGTAAGAACAGACAAAGAGGGCGGACAAGTCAAGCTAAAACGTGGACTAAGACAAGGGAATCCTACATCACCAAAATTGTTTTATGGAAGAATGGTTTACAAAAATAGAAAATAACAATACAAGCATTAATATTAACGGCCGAAGACTAACCAACCTGCGTTTTACTAATGATGTAATACTATTCATATCTACTGCAAAAGGTTTAGAGAAAATTATGCAAGACCTCAGTAATGAATAGACATCGGATGTTTAGGGAAATGCCTATTTTATTCTAGTGAACTTATTTAAAGGCTGATAATATATGTGCACGAATCATGACAAATGATGACATATGACAAAGTTTTATAATGCTTATTTTTGCTTATTTTACCATAAATGCCTTTTTTACATAAATACCTATTTTTAGGACTTTTTTACCTTTTTATTTATTATTTTTATACACAATGTTAAGATATCGGAAAATCGGCGATGATCCAACGCGACCATTCATTACGAAATCTTCAATTCACGTCTTGGTATTTTAAAATACAGGATAATTCCTGAAAGTGTACCAACTGAGTTTTCTCCATTTCACTATTTCATAAATACCAGTCATGATCTGAGAACATGGTCGATTGACAATACACCCAGGGCACCGAAATTTTATGTGGAAATAAATATAAATTCCCGGAAGGTTTCAGAGTGTTGCTACTGTTGGACTTCTAATATATATATATATATATATATATATATATATATATATATATATATATATATATATATCACATCGTTCAGATATCCTTCTCCGCATTAACACTGATTTGTCTCCCTGTCGTTGCAAATTTGAAATTGTGATCCTTGAAAAGTTACTGGTAATATGCAAATATTACTGGTTACTGCAAACTATTAATAATAAAACGTAGAAGAGTTGTAAATATGTAAATCTAGTGTTACATTAAAATGTACGAACTTGATTTGTACGTTTCAGTTTACAAAATAATATAGACAAAAATTACAATTTTTCATTTTCTTGTGTTCGTAACTTATGACAGTGCCTTTTTCCTCCTTATTCTTGACTTTTTGAGCGCCTTTCTAGGCGCCTAAAAGACGATTTTTTAGTGCCTAAACATCCCATGTCTAGTAATGAATGTACAATGCTAGGACTACAGATGAATCTTCAAACACAAAAATAATGACTATCTCGAAACAAAAAGCAATTGTTATAAACGGTAAAAGAATGGAGTATGTTGAGGAATATATATATATATATATATATATATATATATATATATATATATATATATATATATATATAGGCCAAATAGTTTCTTTTGTTAACAAAACAGTTTATGAAAAGTTTTGGAGTCCTGTCTTTATGTTGTTAGGATAAAAAAAAAAATCAATAACAAAATCAAACGAATAATAATTGTCACTTGTGTATTGCCAGTCTAATTTACGAATCGCAAACATTAACAATGTCACTAAAAATGTAGTTGCACTTGTGTGGCTCATCTTTCTCCATCTTGCGTTGGCATATGCCAACGCAAGATGGAAAGACAATTTTTTACCGTTTTTTACATACGAGGAAAGAAAATGATAGAAAAAATTTGGAGCTGTTTTTGTGAAATAATTGTTTAAAAAATGTCTATACTTCACGCAAATAAAAGTAATACAATATTAACTAACAACCACTATTTTAACTACGCACGTTCTCTAAATTTTGAACGTAATCTAATTTAAAGTTGCATTTGAATAGATTTCTTGAAAAAGAAAAATTCTCTATCTTTAATACAAAGTTTCCTTAGAGCACGCCAGTGCCGGGAGTCCCTTGAATTTCGGAAATTTAATACTAGTATATTTAAACGAAAATGGTTATTGTGCCATTTTTAAGCGTCTGTTACACTATCCGAAGGAAAAGTTTAATCACAATTATTGCTTCATTTTGATTGATTGATTGATTGATTTTTTCGTGTTTCCGGGCGCGTCAACGGCTTTGGTCATTATCCGTAAGTAGTGCATGTTTTGTTCAGAGATGGCGGTGATCTTCCCCGTTGGATGGCGAGATCCGGCGCCGACCTACCGTCGGCTAGTGGGGTTTCCCTAACCAGGACTTCCCACCAGCGGGTCACCGCCCAGCCAGAACAAGCTCTAAGCTTCCGATCGGTCTCCGGGATATGTGGTAGTGTGCGCATGTTGGTGTAAGTGTATGTGTAAGGGGAGAGGATAGCACAAGGAAGAGGAAGCGAAAGATCGCGCGCGGTCCGTGACCGTTTGGTAGGGTACTGCCCGTCATTTGCTTGGTCTGACTGGAGAAACCACGGAAAACTACCGATCAGGTCTCAGTGTCGAAAATCCCCAAGCCGCTCATCAGAACTCGAACCTAGAACCTCCCGGTCAGAGGTGGATCCATTTTGAGAAAATTTTGAAAGTGATATTGAGACTTCAAGTAAATTCTCCCTGTCCTGAATTCCACCCCCCCCCGTCCTGAAACAAAATATCCATTTCAAATTTGCAAGATCTTGAGCCCATTGAGCTCAATCGGGGAATATCAATTTTGGAAAAAAACAACAAAAATATTCAATTTGGATATTTGTTGATATAGTCATGTCAAGAGAAGTGCTGACTGACAAACAGACAAACGTATGGATGGACGAACGGGCGGAAGACCTTTGAAAAGAAAATCGGTGTCATGGAATCCCAAGATGGATTATGCCTTGAAAATATCAACATTGATTATTTGCATCATGATATAACTTTTTGTATGCAAAGTAAAATACACATTTTATCTTCTCTCTTCTTATTATCTATATTTTAAGATGAATGTATCTCTGTACTTTTCATAAATTCTCAAGAGTCACCATCAGATATCCTCACAGCAATTAGCTGCCGCAGTGTTTACTAATTGGACACTGGAAACCGGTTGGTTGTACTTTATATAAAGGCGAAGTTCAGGATAAACTTGGCAGTCTACATGTGTTCTTGAAATACGTGGTTCATTTGATGCTCGTGCGAGGAAGCAAAAAAGCTCTTCAAGTCACAATTGCTGTAGCTGCCAAAAGGTGAGTGTCATCGGTTTATCATCAAGGCCGAAGAAGCGAAATTGCTGGGCGGTTTGTGGAATTGACCACAGAAAATGTTAATGATGATGCACATAAGATTATTAGCATCACTAATCTCCGCCAATATAAATACTACAAATATTTGTAAAACACTTACTTTCTTATTAGTTTAACTGAGCGTATTTTTCTGAAAATATTTTACTTTAACTGAAAGGATATTAAGTATGAGAAGAACATCTTTTAAGTACAAGCACAAATTCTATGGGCATTTGTGAAATTCATAACAGTTCTTTCAATAAAGCTCTGCGGGCGAGAACGTATGCAATTATATTATTATTATTATTATTATTATTATTATTATTATTATTATTATTATTATTATTATTATTATTATTATTATTATTGTTATTGTTATTGTTATTGTTATTGTTATTGTTATTGTTATTGTTATTGTTATTGTTATTATTATTATTGTTATAATTGTTATTGTTATTGTTATTATTATTTATTATTATTATTATTATTGAGCAGACAGAGGAAGAAACGACGTCTAGACGGACTCAAATCAGTCGGCTTTTTCTGATAATTTTGTTCACTCCCCATCTGCACATACGAGTAATGCAATACTTTGAAACGAAACTCCTGAGATGTACTTATTACCCTGCAGTTAATTTAAAAATCGTAAATTGAATCAAATTCTTCTAATGCATTGATTAAATCAAATTTTTTTTGTACACTTTTCACTAAAATGACACCTAAATTGTACCTTTTGCACAACCTGAAAAATGTTCAATATGGAGAAGTCATTCATTCGTATTTAATTAATTTAATGTAGTAATCGATTTGTAACACACTGAATACTTTAAATGTAGTTTCTATTAATAAAATTAATCGCGAGAAAATAATTCCACATGTAAGTGGGACTGTGATAAACTGTTTATCTTGTTAATTAAATGTGAAATTTTAGGCGTAATATACAGTTTTACTCAGTTACTCACATATACAGTGTGACGTTGAAACATTTAAGTAGTTTTCGTTAAATATCGAGAAAAATATGTGCAATATAAAAAAATTAAAAAACATGAATTACTTGAAAACTGCTCCAATTTTTTCTCTCTAAACTTTCGGTAGCGATATCTACATGGTACAGATAAAAAACTTGGACGGATGTTTGGTATGACAAACTAAATTTTGCTGTATTCTTAGTTTTTTTGAAAAATTACAAAACAAATTACAATTACTTTTTACTTGTCTACCATGTATTTAATATTTATATTATCGGCAATTTGTATACAATATTGCCTTAATGAATACATGTGCTTTAAATAAGGTCTTTCAAAAGTCTCTCGAAAACTCAATAGGTTTTTGTGCAAATGAGCTCAAAATTCGCGATTTTCAGAAACGTTTAAATGCCATTGTCTCAAACGCGGCTCCAAATTTTTGCTTTACACATGACATACCATATTCCACTTGGACGTATCCTAACCCTAGATTACAAAGGCGACTTGCGCTAAGCATTATTACTGAGGCGGAGGCTGACTGTTATCTGAGAGACTACTTTGTGTAAATTAGAAAACTACCATGAGAAAGTCTATGCCATTCTGTAGCACCACTAGTTAAATCTATAATACTACCATCTCTTACGTTTGCATACCCAGTCTGGAGTAACGCTGCATCATCAGTAGATTCAGGTAGTGCAAAACAAAAGCCTTCGAAAAATAATTCAAGCCTCATGATTTATATTAAACCCATTGATTGACAGAGAACTAAATTAAAAATCATGTTTATAAAACTGCGAACAATTTTTATTATGCACTAAATTCCTCCCCTTTAAACAAAAGTTTAATTTATATCGTAAGGCTATTTTCTGCCGGATAGAATTAAAATTTTCAAAAAACAAATTTCGTCTCCTAAATAAAGAAAAAAATTAAATACAAAATTGTCTACACAACACTCACAAGCCTTACTTAAATATATTTAATTATATACTAATTAATAATAATAATAATAATAATAACAATAATAATAATAATATAATAATAACAATAACAATAATAATAATAATATAATAATAATAATAATAATAATAATAATAATAATAATAATAATAATAATAATCAAAATTCGGTTTTTTAAGAGACACGATGGAACTCTCAATGTGTAAGTGATGCAATTCTAAATACGCAATACATGCATACATAGAATCTACTTGCAAACCCGTTAGTTTTAATTTAATATATGTTCTATTGTTGACAGTTGTTCAATATGATCTCTTCATATTCCAAAGACACCCTTTTAGTGGCCGATTTCTACACTGGAAAATCTATTTTTGTGACCGACGGTACCGGATTTCTGGGCAAATTACTGATAGAAAAATTATTATGGTCATGCCCTGGAATACAAGCCATTTATTTGCTCATCCGGACAAAGAAACAAGAAGATGGAATAAGCCGTCTCACAACCATTTTAAGAAGTCCGGTAAGTAGGATTGTCACAGAGAAAAAGAGTACATACCTTATATTTACGATAAAAATACTATTTTTTCGCCGTTTCTCTGGAAGAACAATCCGTGATTTTACAATTTATGAATTTTATGTATAATCAATAATACTTTTCTTCTTAATTCTGTATTATATATTTTGGGGTTCTGAATTAATTAGGTTTCCAAAATTGTTTCACCAACGCTGTTTAAAATATTTTAAATGTTTGTTAGTACAATTGGGAATTCAAAGTAAATTTTCAATGATAAACGATTTTTAAAATATGGTTTCATTACCCTTATTGCTTCTCCAACATTCTCGGTTTGCTTATCCAACAATCATAAAATATTTATTAAATTTGTATTTCGAAAATCGATTTCGAGACTTCAACGGAAATATACGTTTAGGGGTCCCCCTACACCGCAAAAAAGTTGTTTTTTTCTTAAGGACTTCCGTCCGCGTCCGTTCTTCTGTATGTCCGTCCATGAACAACATTAGAACGTAAACTATTCGTAGGATTTTTCCTAAAACGAATATTCCGTGGTTTACCACTTACCGGTTACCATGACCCAACTTGAAGCTCTGCGGTTTTGAATAACATTATTTAAAATTTAGGGGTATTTTCCGTGATGCACCTTGGACATTTTCAAAATTTTCTCAAAAATGGCTCAATTTTTTTTCTTTAAATTGAATTTAAGAATAAAGTGAAATACACTTACAAAGGTGGCGTAGGTCCGATTTTCACTGCTAAATCTCAAATTTTGGAAATTACAAATACAGTTTCTTCAATTGAAATTTGTTCACCATAATAAATTCTAATAATTAATTTATTTCAAAGAATTGGTTACGCCGACGGGGATTCGAATCCGGGCCTTCTGGTTTACGCCCATCTGCTCTAACCACTAATCTTCCGAGACAACCAACCCTTTGAACTGTTTTCACGAACGCGATTATCGCTCCTTGTATGTATATACTACTGGTCACCTTTCCCTTCACCTCCAAGTCCACCTCCTGAGACCAGCTCCCGAGACCAGCTCCCGAGACCAGCTCCCGAGACCAGCTCCCGAGACCAGCTCCCGAGACCAGCTCCCGAGACCAGCTCCCGAGACCAGCTCCCGAGACCAGCTCCCGAGACCAGCCCCCGAGACCAGCTCCCGAGACCAGCTCCCGAGACCAGCTCCCGAGACCAGCTCCCGAGACCAGCTCCCGAGACCAGCTCCCGAGACCCGCTCCCGAGACCCGCTCCCGAGACCCGCTCCCGAGACCCGCTCCCGAGACCCGCTCCCGAGACCCGCTCCCGAGACCCGCTCCCGAGACCAGCTCCCGAGACCAGCTCCCGAGACCAGCTCCCGAGACCAGCTCCCGAGACCAGCTCCCGAGACCACGAGAAAGGTGACAATAATATGCATACAAGGCGCGATTTTCGCGCTCGCGAAAACTGTTCAGAGCCTTGATTGTGTGGGTAGCTTAGTGGTTAGAGCAGCTGGACGTAAAGCAAAAGGCCTGGGTTCGAATTCCGGGTGGGGCGATCAATTCTTTGAACTAAATTAATTACTAAAATACATTGTTACTCAGTAACATGGCCACAATTTGGATATCTATACGTTTGCGTAACATATTCTTCGATCGTAATTGAGCCTAACAAGGTGAAGGGAAAGGTGACAATTACATAATAAGTTCTTTCATTAAAGTGTTGAACAATGTTTTGAAAATTTTAGTAATTTTTGCGAAATTTCGAGAGAAATATGTCCAATATTAAATATTTAAACATATATTTCTGCCTTTAGAATGGCTCATGCGTAACGTACTCGCTTCCTTTTGTATGATCCCGCGTTTCCGGTTGAGGTAATAATATACTTGTTGCTTTCCTTTAAAATCGTCCCAGTTTCTATAGCTGTGGGAAAAGGAAAACCTCAAGCAGGCAAAGTTCGCTAAATACGTTGTGTTCGCCACATACCTATTTTATCCCTCAAAGGTGGGAATTAAATTAGGCCCATACTTGGAGATGCCCTTAGCTAGTCGAACAATCTACCCAAAATGCCAAATACACACATATAAGAATTTCTCAAAAATTGCTCTGCATTTTTCTTTAAACGTTTAGTAAGTATAGTGCTAAATGTACTGTATAAAATGACATAAAGGCCATATTGAAGCATTCTTTTTTATTCTCAAAAATTACACACATGCGATATTTTGTCCTCTCTTTAACTTCCTTTATATAGTTACTTCCAGCAATCTATATACATTAGGGTATTTATGAAAATAAGTGCAAGAAATGATGTCATAAATTTTCTCGAAAAATCAAAACTTTTCATTGGGCAAAGTTTTCCATTTTAAGAATCGTTCAAACGCCATTTTCTCAGCAACTGTTACAAATTTTTTCTTCAAAATTTGAGTACGGATAGTAGTAAATCCGCTCTGTAAAACGACATAAGCTCCATTTTGATGTCTTTTGTTTTTCGAGAAAAAAAACAATTGTATTTTTTTTATATCTTTCACTTTTCTAATATTTATATTGTGTGCTTATCTTATACCTAATTGCATTCGTGAGCACGATTTCTTCAAAAATTCTAGTGAATTTTCTCGAAATATCGAAATTGTTTAGTGCAAATGAGCTTCAAAATACACATTTTCAGAAAAGCTCATACGACTTTTTTTTAAACGGGTTCAAATTTTCGAATGAAATTGTGGTTATAGGGCCATATTTTATCTTTCTATAATATTCTTAAATTAATCCTACATAGAATCCGAAAAAATCAAAAAACTAAAAAAAAGTGTGATGGTGCCATTTGATGGTAGCTGACAGGAGGGTGGGCAAAACCGAAAAGATAACGGAATGAAGAGGTAAGGAAACTTAGCTCGAGGAAGTCTGTCCCACGATTGTGCCTGTCCACACCACTAGATTTTTAATAATTTTTCGCCTAAGCGGTTTTGCACACCAACCAAGAACTCAGATAATTTTCCAAAAAATATTATTTATTGATGAAAGTCAAACACATTACAATAAGCGTAGTGTCGTCCCGTCTTTTGTTTATTCATCCGATATCTACTGATTACATTTCATACTCTCACTATCGAGAACGCAGTGGCCGACGGCCAACACTTAATGACCCTGAGAAGCGGCGTTTGCGTAGTGTCAGTGCTAGCTCACAAAAATCAATGCGTGAAATAACCACATATCAATTTAGGATGTGTGACAAACATCTGTTAAGACAGTGCGGAGAAAGTCGGCTTTAATGGGATATGGCGGCAGATGACCGAGTCGAATGCCTTTGCTAACAGCACGAGATCGCCTACAGCGCCTCTCCTGGGCTCGTGAACATATCAATTGGACCCTAGGCGACTGGAAACAGTAGCTTGTAAGTTGTGTGCTTGTCACAGTTGGTAAAAGCAGATGGCAGGATTCGATTGGTTGGTTGTTTGGTTAGTGATTCCGGACGCGTCAACAGTTTTGGTCATTAGTCCCGTGAGTGTAGTGCATGTTTTTTCCTCGAGAGAGAGAGAGAGAGAGAGAGAGAGAGAGAGAGAGAGAGCGGTGATCGTCCCCTGCTGGATGGCGAGATCCGGCGCCGACCTACCGCCGGCTAGCGGGGTTTCCCCCAAAGCAGGACTCTCCCACCAGCGGAGCACCGCCTCATCCGGGGCAAGCTCTAAGCTCCCGACCGGTCTCCCGGAATATGTGATAGTGTAGTGCATGTTAGTGTAAGTGTGTGTATAAAGGAAGAGGATAGGACAAGAAAGAGGAAGGAAAGATCGCGCGCGGTTCGTGGCCCATTTGTTAGGGTACTGCTGCGGCATTCGCCTGGTGTTGATCGGAGAAAGCACGGAAAACTACCGATCAGGGCAGCCGGCCGCAAGAATTTTCCTCCAGACAGCGGCTGAATTCGACCTAGCTGACAAGCTAGTGTCGAAAATCCTTAACCTGTGTAACCTAGGACCTCCCGGTCAGAGGCGCTGCAGTGTCATCCGTTGATGGTGTAGGATTCGCGCATGGCACAGAGCCGCCAGGCCTTGGAGCAAAGTTGTCAACAAGGCACCGTGCAAACTGGTGTAGGCTCTATAATTGTGTGGGTTGCTTTTAAATGGAATGGATTGGGTCCTCTCGTCCAACTGAACCAATCAGTGACTGGAAATTGTTATGTGCAACTACTTAAGGACCATTTGTATCCATTTATGGACTTCATGTTCCCAAACAACTATGGAATTTACTGGGTCTCACTTGTTCGCGATTAGTTTGAACAACATTATGAAGAATTCGAGTGAACGATTTGGCCAACCAGATCGCCCGATATGAATCCCAACGGACATTTATGGAACGTAATCTGGAAGTCAGTTGCAACAATTTCGCAATTCTGGACTGCTATATATGATCAATATTTCTGCCGCGGGGTTTCAACACTCTACCGTGGGACATGTTGAGTCCATACCACGTAGTTTGACCACACTGATGCCCAAAAGGAGGTTCGACACGAAATTAGGAAGTCTCCCCATGGCTTTTGTCACCACAATATATATTTGAGAGTTTTTAAATACACGTGTGATTCTAATCTTGTTCGTGTTTGTTTTCTTTCAGTTTCTGACACAAAAACGTCGATTTCTAATGAACATCTGAGATCTTTTCTTTTACATAAATTACACATTCAATCAGATTTAATTACTAATGGAAGGATTACATGCATATCGAATTCGTCTGTCAATTTTTAGTTGTTTTTTTTAATTGTGGTATATTTAGGTTTTAATTTGTGTTGCATTTGTTGATTCCAGGTATTTGAGCGGCTTAAAAAAGCCAGACCTCACGATCTGAAAAAGATTATTCCTATTTTGGGAAACCTATCCCAAGAAAACATGGATATTTCTCCGTCTGACAAGAAAACTTTAATAAAGAAAGTATCCCTCGTTTTCCATGTGGCGGCAACGGTGCGATTCGATGAGCCAATAAAACAAGCAATAACTGTAAATACACTTGGCACATACCATCTGCTGAAATTCTGCCACCAGATGCATAACATTGAAGTAAATACGCTTTGTATATGTTAAAAAATTATTTAATTTAACTCTAAAATTGCATAGATGGAATACTCATTAATACAATTTATTATATACTTTCTCAGGCTTTTATCTATGTTTCCACTGCATTCAGTAATTGCAATCGTGAAGAAGTGAGAGAAGAAATTTACAATCTTCCTTACGATCCTGATAAAATTATTAGTATGATGGAAGTATTAAGTGATGATATTTTAGAAGAAATTACTCCAAAGTATGTATTGATTAAGTTTTCTCCATCATTAATTCAATATATTTGCTTTCTCCTAAACAGTAATTGTAATATAAGGCACTATAATGAAAATATTAATATGAGTATTTCTTATATTTACAATCGGCTCTTCATGAGCTATTCTTCTGGGAATAAGGCTGGAATGGAATAATACAATGACTATCAATACATTACCAACTCAAAAACCTTAATTTTTGCCAAGTTGTAAAAAGAGTTCATCGTGCTTTAAAAAATAGAAAATATTCTTACAAATGTGTGACGTTTGCTGTGTGGAACTACATGAATGATTTCTGAAAGTGCAAAAATATGGATTTTGTCTTGATGCTAATACTAGGTTTTATTGATTTGTGTGAGTAGTATTACTCTACGCATTTTACAAGCAACAACATTCTACTGACGTTCTTCATTAAAAAGAGAGAGTGCGAGGCAAGTGGAAACTTTCCCTCGTCTAACTCTCGTGAAAGGCAAATTTCGGTTGTTTTAATCGTTTGAAGAAAGTTGGGCAATAATTGAAGGTTTGGGCTCTAGATAGTCCTATGTCACTTCGAGGTCATCCTGTGAATAGCACAATGGTTTTAAAAAAATGGTTTCACAAATCACAACTTAAAAGTACCTGCTTAATAAAAATTACTGTCGTGTTTTTCTCAATATACATGTCTTTCAAATGCATAATAAAAAGAATATCCGTTTGAAACTTTCAAAGCCTCGAGTTTTTCAAATCGATTGGAAAGTATAAATTTTGAAGAAAATCGGCTAAATGGTTTAGGCGCTAGCGTTTGGAGACAGGCGTTTTGCCGTCAATCGTTTTTTTAGTATCAAGGACACACAAAACATGGATTCTGTCTTCACCACGTGTTAGAGAATTTTTTCTCAATTTAGCAACAGGATTTATACACTTTTCGTCTCCAGGGTCCGACAATAAGAGTTTTTCTGCTGAAAATTCGCAGTTTTCCAGCGCACGATTACATAACTTTCTCTTCTTAGGAAGTACTTCGTAAAGCGAGAAAATAATAGGTACTACTATCTCTTTTGAGTCCTGACATGTTAAAAATATTTAATGATTTGTAGGCAACTAAATTACGGCATAAGTATTTAGAGATCATTCATGAAAAAGCGTAATTTTATTTTTCTCTTTGACTCCTTTTTTTGCAAGCAGATCAAATAAACTTCGTTTAAATACTCAAGAAATGAAAATGTATTCACATACAAATGAAAACACTTTGTATTGCGTGTATTATTCAAAATGCTCACAAGGGAACATACTGATTATTTTATATAAGTTGCGATAACAAAATACTTAGTCTTTCTGGAATGAACGAACATTTTCTTCAATTACCTACTCTATGTTTTCCCAAGTTAACAAATGGAGTTTAACTAGTAGCAACATTTATAACTTTTTACTGCCTCGTCTGAAAACGTATGGTGGATTCTTTTCTTGTTTGAAAAATTACACAAATTTATTTTTTTATTATCTTTCATGTATTTAATATGCTTATTTCCTGCGATTTGTATACGTGACTGCATTTGTGAGTGAAAATGCTTCAAATGACTTCCAATAAAGTTTTTCGAAAACTCAAAAGATTTCTGTGAAAAAGAGCTTCAATTTTCTCATTTACAGTAACGTTTAAATGTCATTTTCTTAAAAATGGCTCCAAATTTTTCAAGGAAATTTTCCTTATAGGACGAGGTTTTAATCTTCTAAGATATTTATTAAGTAATATTTCAGTTCTACTATAAAGAAACCGAAAAAATGTGAAAATTACAAAACAATATACTTGCGGCTCGATAGATTACAGCTGGCAGCAGTATGGCAAGTCTGAAAAGCTCTTAGATACCAAAGAAACTAACAAACTAACTAGTACAAGTGTAACCGTCACGTACCTACCTCCAGATTGGTAGTACGCCGAATTGCTAAAGTAAATCTATCATTTACTTATTTTGTGGCGTGTGGTTACACCGTCACGCAAACCTGGGAATACCTCAATTAATGGATAAAATTCCCTATCGGTAGTGGGTTCGTCTTTGCTAAACTAATGATCAAATAACAAGCAAACACAATTTTGTAGTTTTAAATAACAGATAACATGTATTCTAACGAATGAAATTCTCTGTACAATGGAGTTCACATATCCTCATATGTTCTCACTTTTTTGTTAAACTATGGTAGCTAGTTCCCTACCTAAACTGCAGTTTTCACTAAAGCGATAATAACTTTGATCCCCGTTTACAAGAAACAAGCAACAAATACATATGTACACTTCACAAAAATATCACTTATGAGACACACAAATCACAGTTCAAATACTCATCCTGTAAAAAAAATACATACAAACAATACTCAAAATTCTCTAATACCTTTTAAATCATTAATAATGTTACACTTAATATTCACATTTGACATTCGGCTTCTACGTAGCCTTTCAGTACGAAATTTTGTTTTATAACGTTTTTTGACTGTCCATGAAGTAATACTTTAAAAGAAATAATTGAACGGCATTCACTCCCGTTCAAAATTTTACACAGGTAATTTCTCTTAAATGGTTTGAAACAGCATCAAATCAATTACATATGAATCTAAATAAATGATTATGTACAAGAACAACTTTTATCATTAAACACAAGGATTATTCTGATCTGATTCCTCTTACGACTGTAGAAAAGAAATGAATTTACTGGCTAGCAAGACCAATGTTTAATGAAACTTGCCCGATCAACGTCTGTTATTGAGGGAAGCTCATATTGCAACGTTTTAGCTAGTACAATTATAATTCTATCTTAGAAGTTTTCCAGACTGAAATTTAATGAATGTTCTCTCTGTTTTTATGTGACTCACGACCGGCGAATTCCTCAAGCTGGTCCCGCGCTGTGTAGTTGGCTGTCGCGCGATGTTCACGCCTCAAGGTCGTCGATCTTCTGCAAGGTCGCTGCCTGTCGCGTCGAAATCGGAATATTTCCGAGCGCCGTCTCCTCGTTGTTCAGCGAAGTTTTACCACAGCTTTCACAGAGGCGATGGTCGCATCAGAATGCGAGTCCGAAACTCCAAGTTATGACTTCGTAATAGCAAAAGTCAAGCTAGTTGTTGGATAATCCATACTTCTAAGAATTCTCCAAAATTCCATAATAGGATTTCCAAAATGAAATTCCAAAAATAAAATGAAATAAAATAAAATAAAATAAAATAAAAACTGTAACAAAGAAAAAGAAACATTTCCTATGTTACAATAATCCTCCATTTTCTAGCAACAAGAATGCAGCAACGTGGTTTTACAAATTCGTTTCGATCTATTACCACTGTCGTTCTTTCATTCGTTGCATTCTTGTTTAATATTCATTTTAAATTTCATGTAATCTCATGACATTTCATAGTAAGTAATTCCATGAAAAATGTTCAGGCATTTACCTTTTATTAAAGCTTTTACATTCCGGTATCTTCCGCGTGTCCCTCGTCGACTGTGTGGTGTACCTGGAGCCTTCCGTTCACCTCGGCGACTCGAACAAGAAAAAGAACGAGCTCTTCTGACACAAGTTCACGCCGCGTCCGTATTTCCACAAAAGTTTCTGATTGGCTATAGTCTGAGTACGTTCAGAAATCTTTTTCTGGCTGACGCCATCTCTTCGCCACTATATAAACTACGTGTAGGGCATGATGTCGGGTATTATCGCTTCTATTTTTTGTTGGTCATAAATGTAGCCGACGACAAGCGGTTACACAAGAAAGACTGTGCCTTTCTGTAGCACCACTACTTTTCAGAAAGTTCGTCCGTTCGTCTTTGTGTCGGTCTGTTGTCTGTGGCCAACACTAGCGCCTAAATTTAAAAAAAATCATATTTTTTCGAAACTGAATAAATCCGAGTTGATCTATTCTCACTCAAAGCTCTGCGATTTTGAAAATCATTCGTTAAAGTTTGGGGCTACTTTACATTCAGCCTCTGGAACATTTTCAAAATTTTCTCAAAAATGGCTCCAAATTTTTTCTTTAAATTTCTTGTAACAATAGAGTAAAATGCACTTATAAAGGTGGCATAGGTCCGATTTTCACAGTTAACTCTGAATTTTCGAAAATTTCAAAAGTTCAGTTTTTTTGTGTCATCCTACAATTACAAAATTGAAGACAGAAATGAGTTCTTCAAATAAAATTTATTCTCAATATTTAGTTCTTTCAATAAGGTCATGTGCATTTTTTGAAACTTTTAATATTTTCGAGCAATATTGAGTGAAATATTAAAAAATACAAAAAAAAAGATTTTCTTAATACCGGCTCCAAATTTTTTCTTGGAAAAATTTGTGGTGCTAAATGCACTCTACAAGATCTCATAAACGCCATATTGCTCTATTCTTTTGTTTTTCAAAATTACGAAAAAAAACTTTTTTGATTTGTCACCCACGTCGTGAATATTTACATTAGCGGAGAGTTTTATCACATTATTGTTTTTATGAGTACATGTACTTAAAACTATAACTATTAAAGTTTCCGCATTTTCAGAAACGCTCTAACGCCATTTTCTCAAAAAGGGCTCCAATTTTTTTTCTTTCAAATCTTTTGTTCGGATAGTAGTAAATGCACTGTTTGGATGACATGAAAGCCATTTTGTTTTTTTCAAAAAGTACGCAAAAAATATTTTAAATCTCTCACGCCGTTAATATGCACATTTCCAGCACATTTCCGAAAAATGTATACATTATTGCATCTGTGAGTGAAAGTGTTTCAAATGACTTCAGTTAATTTTTGCCACAGCTCAAATGGGTTGTGATAAAGAGCTTCACATTTCGTATTTACTCTCACGTTTAAACAAAAGTTTCTTAAAAACGGCTCCACTTTCTTTCAACGAAACTTTTCATGTAAGACGAAGTTTTACTCTTCTCAAAATGCTGTATTTTATAACGTTTGGAACGATGTTTCATTACAGAAATGTGATTCTAAAAGTATTTTTCATTCTGATTTCAAACCTGATTTTAGTTTTTCTGAAGGACATAGGGTTTTTGCACAAACCACATTTAAATTGTTACCCAAAATTGCATTGTTTTTAACAAGCAAAAGTACTTTTTTCAATTAGAGAAAGAATTAGATGTTTGGTAATTTTGTATAGAATGAAAATGTATTGCATTAGAGTGGACAATAGTATTTATTTACTTAAAAGTGCTTATTATTACGAAACAGTTTAAGTATTTTATAAATACAAAAGACATAGGTATAATTTCCCTTTTCCATTTAATACACTTCAAGTTCTTCAGATGTAATGTGAAACTTCTCTTTCTTGATATTCTCCCTTCAATAAAGCTGTATCTCTTTAGAATAATATAGTAATCATCCGCCAAGATTGTATTCCACATCTCCTGATATCTCTTTTCCGTGTCTTTGAGATATTGGTAGATATGTTCTCCTTGTTCTTCATTGACATCTCCAAGGTTCGCAAGTAATAATTAATACTAGAATGTAGACAATGAAGTTTTACAATCTGTTGCATCGTACGAGTAATTCCATGAAAATCTGCAACAGTCTTTTAACAATGGTAATGTAGTTTGGATCTTTGTTGTTGCCCAAACTCTTAGCCACAACTTGTTTATACAAAACCCAAGCCCCTTTTCCACTGGATTCATTGGACTTTGAAACAATCGTCTTTCATTAAAGTTCTGCGGGCTCAAAATGATTCCTTGTTTCTCATAAGAAACTTAAGATACCTTCGTAAATATAGTTATCAAATACTGGAAGCAGTCACCACATTTTGAAAGTGGTTTACTTAACTGTTTCATTAAATTGTGCGTGCTGTGATGTGGAAGTTGTAGTATCTTGGAGGATACTAACCCAGACTTGGTTATGAGCTGAGTGCATTGTGCATTTGTTCGCTGACGTCATCCCCGCCATTAGTTGTAATCATGCTGCCAACCTAAGCGGAAGAAATATGAAATAGAAATGGGTAGGACGCATACCCCATACTCGCATAGGCTTTGTTCCCGCCACATTGCAACGTCAAATTTCTTTGAAAGGCAAGTTTTCTCGCTTCAATCGCCCGGATGCAAGTCACGGCGAGGCTCGGACCTTCGGCCCTCACGTTCTTTGTAAACAACCTTGAGTCTATCCACCGCATAATTACCAATTCACTTTTATAAGAAAGCACTCTAATGGTTAAGTTCAATACTCTGCATTACGTCATTGCGGTGACAGACAAACGAGCATCGCACAGCGCATAACCCGCTCGTAATCCGGTACCTTGCTTGGTTGAACTACTGGTTCAGTGATTGCGTTACGTTTTTGGAACCGAGAACCGAGTTGGAATATTCTTTTAGTCCAGTCTGTTATCTTTCAGATCTTGTCTTTTGCTGGGTTGCCCCATTCACAAATGAAACATGAAATTTTTGTGTAGCAGGTTTGTTGAGCAGAAATATGCCTCAGACAAATTTTGTTGTAAAAGTCTGCTCTTTCTTACAGCAGAAACTTGTGTTACACTTTGTGCCATGGTGTGCATTCAGAAATCACCCAACGTGATTTGTGCCTTTTATGAGTAAGAATGGAGACATCAAATTTGTGTTACTGCCTTTTCTAAAGAATATCCAAGTAATTTTGAAAATTTTCGATTTGACAAATGATATCACGTTGCAAAATAACATTGGGAACGCCGTGACCTGGCAGTTTGAAATTGTGTTGATGCTGTGAATCTCAAAAATTTTAAATATCAGTAATATCTTTTTGATCCCAAACTAACACACGTACTACGTTTCGTGTGTACAAATGCTTTTAGAGCTCAAAAAAATATATAATCTGTCTGCGTAATGTGTGACACATCAACCCATCCATCCCTCAAACCCCAATCCAGAGATCAGACGCGTCTGTAAATATTTTTTCTCGCTAAGGACTCCCGAAACAGGTTTTACAACCGACATCTCTTCCTCAAACTTTTGGACCCAACCAATTTAATCGCTATGTAAATATCATTTTATGTAACCGTTACAATTACTACCAGAAAGTATTTGCTTAACCAATACTACTTGACCACTTTAAGTTTGGTGGTGAGGGAGAGGAAATGAAATACCAAAAATGAACCCCAAATCGTAAAAATTGCCACTTTACCCTGAAGTACGGCATAGGGACAGTTCGATAAGACGTTACAGAGATTATCGTAATCGTCTCAGACATTCATTCTCTGGTTCATTATAGTTACGTGCGGACAATTGTCGGGGAACCAAATACTATGATTTAAATAAAAATGCCCAAACCTGGAAAATTCTTCAATTTTACCTTACCTTAGCAGCGAGGAGAGTGGTTGTCCTAGGTGTATATGTAGTGGATTTAAGCTCGTTACTTCTACTACGTTATTAGAATAAAGATATTTTTCTTACTACCAAGGAATTCTTCAATGTCCAGACACAAATGACAAGTATGGCTATTTATAATACTAATGAAATTTGGGTAATTTTGAATCAGATCCATAAGTTCCAAAAATATGTTTTCAAAAAGAATTCCATTTTTAACTTTCGACTTTTGGTATGAGTACAATGCATTGTTCGTGAGAGCCAATTTTGATAAACAGTTGTATTACAAGTAGCGAAACATTTTTATTACTTGTGTACTTCTTTATTTAATGTGTTTGTAGGCAATGACTACAAATGATTTCTGATTTTCAAACGCTTTTGAGTTGAAAACGGTGCATTTTCTAAAACGCACAAACATGACACAATATAGAGAAATGAGTATTTCCATTCAACCTACAAATAACTATTTTGTTCTGTAAATAAATTAAAATATTACAGAAACGAAAATTTCCTGATCCTTTTTATTTTATACGTTTTCATGTATTCAAGACTTATTGACGAACATCCAAATACATACACCTTCACGAAAGCTCTTGCCGAGGATGTATTGCAGAAATATCGCAGTAAACTTCCTATTGCCATAGTTAGACCGTCAATTGGTAAGTGCGGTTACTAGTGAAATCCCTAATAATATATCACGTACTATTAAGATTTTCTTCTGAAAAGAATCACTTATTTTTCTAATATTTCTTGTAGTGTTGTCTTCAATTGAAGAACCTGTGCCTGGCTGGAATGACAGCAGGAATGGTCCCACACTATTTGTGGTCGGCATTCTTAATGGACTTCATCATGTATTCATAGGAAATGGTCACATGGTTATGGACATAATACCAGCAGATATTGTAATCAATGTCTTAATATGTGCTCCTTGGCGTGCAGCCAACACCTCAGACACCTCAAACATCGAAGTGTATCACTGCTGTAGCGGTCAACTGAATCCCATTACATGGAGGGAGTTCACACAATACTGTATCGATTCAGCTACACAAAAGCCAGTGGAACAACTTCTGTCTTATCCCCATTTTTCGTGGAAAAGAAACAGAATTGTTTACTTGCTCCAAATGTTCTTCCTGGAAAAAGTGCCAGCCTACAGCATAGATTGCATCACTTATTTAATTGGAAAGAAGCCATTGTGAGTATGAAAATAACTTGAAATTTCATAGGTAAAAATACAAAACCAATTATACTAATGCTAAGGATCAGTTTAGATTATATTAAATTACACCAAAATAGCAATATTTTTCAATAACTAAATCTAGATGGGGGAAAGACATAATCAAGGAGGTAAAGTGAAGCTTTTTTTGTCTATATTAACAAGCACATGTACTAAATATTTTGATGTTATCAATATTTTCTCAGGAATACATAATTCGCCCAGAAAAATTAAAAAACGACAGTTAATTAAATTCGGAGTACTGAAACTTGGTGTGGCTGTTATACCACTGCATATTCTAGCAGAACGTAGACACCCTGGAGGGAGAGGTTGATTGAGAGCGCTTTCGCATACATCTGCGTAGTTATCAATCGAAACGAAAATTAGTCATTATTCAAAATTGAAGACACATTTAATCAAAAATATTCTATTAATTTTTGTCATATTATTTAACACTTTTCAAGATATAGGGTGGGCAATACAATGGTATATTTTGTATTCATCGGAGATTGATCATTACCTTTAAAGTAAATGACATTATTTAGGAAGGAGTGGCGCACCCAAGGACGTTGACCAACAAAATCCATTCAATATGTCACTTGCTAACGTTATAAATGTTAACTATATGTCAAGAAACTCAAGAAAGCGCGCGCAGATGATTTTCTCCCCCATACGTCGCATACAATTTTGACTAAATAAATAAATAAATAAAAAATAAATAAATAAACAAATGAAAATACATTTTATATTTACCATAAATGAAAACAGTCTTTATAAGAAAGCATAAAGTTTGCTAAACAAAAGATCTGGAGTACCCCCCCCCCCCACCACCACCACCACCACCACCATCACCATCACCACCATCGCAAACACACACACACACAAACACGGGCGAAAGGATCATTCTTGGGTTTCCTCGCAATTGCTCAAACGGTTTTCCAATATGGGCTTTGTTTTTACTTTCTGGCTAAACTTCGATTTCCGTAGTTAAGAGAAAGTAATAATGGTTGCCATATTCTGTAGTATAGTAATGAGTAAGTTGTAATGGTGCCATGTAAAAGGACAATTCGTCGTCATAAAAACGCATATTGTTGGGCTTTAAAACCAAAAAAGAGGATGAAAATCTTTCCTCTAAACAGAAAATTAATTCCTCCAACACATGTAGTCGAATCCATGTTTTTTGGTATTTTGATATCATAAAATTGAATTTTGAAAATTGAGTCTCGTTTAAGTTGATGTGTGGATTTTCTCTGGCGTGTCCTTCCATTGCAATTTGCAGCTGGGAGGCGATGAGAGGGAGTTCTCGCGAAGACTTCGTGGCCCTGGATGCCGACGTTGTTCACTGGCGTGGAGTAGTAGCTCTCGCTATGCCACACAAGAACCGGGCGCGAGCGGGAGGTTTTCGCTCCCGGCGACGCGACCTCTTCACAACGCAACGTAGCGGGAAACCCCGCCAAACGACTGTAGGTCGGCGCCGGATCTCGCCATGCAGCGGGGACGAAGATCATCGCCATCTCCCGAGGAGGAAAACATGCACTACACTCACGGGACTAATAATCTAAGCTGTTGACGCGCCCGGAATCACTAACCAACCAAAATCGGCCACGCGAGAGCGGTCGCACCTTGCTGCCCGCAACTGCGCAGCGATGTGTCGTGTTCGCGTGAATGTGTTGCGTTGTGGTTGCTTGGTTAGCGATTCAGGGCGTGTCAACAGCTTAGATTATTAGTCCCGTGAGTGTAGTGCATGTTTTCCTCCTCGGGAGATGGCGATGATCTTCGCCCTCGCAGGATGGCGAGATCTGCCGCCGACCCACCGCGGTTAGCGGGGTTTCCCCCTAACCAGGACTCTCCCACCAGCGGGGCACCGCCCCAGGCGGGACAAGCTTGCGACCGGTCTCCCGGAATATGTGGTAGTGTGGTGCATGTCAGTGTAAGTGTGTGTGTAAGGGGAGAGGATAGGACAAGGAAGAGGAAGGACAGATCGCGCGCGGTTCGAGGCCCGTTTGTTAGGGTACTGCTCCGGCATTCGCCTTGTGTTGATCGGAGAAACCACGGGAAACTACCGATCAGAGCAGCCGACCTCTAGAATTCTCCTCCAGACAGCGATTGAATTCGACCTAGCTGACAAGGTAGTGTCGAAGATCTTGCCACCGTCGGAACTCGAACCTAGGACCTCCCGGTTAGAGGCACTGCTCAGTTGATGGATCAAGCCACCTCTCCCGGTATATTTCATTGTGAGTGGAAGTACTTCAAATGAAGTTTTTCGAAAACTTGAAAGATTCCTGTGAGAAAGAGCTTCAAATTTCGCATTTAAAATAACGCTTATACGTAATTTTTTTACAAACGGCTTCAAATTTATCAATGAAAATTGCAATATAGGTCGAGGTTTCACTCTTCTTTAATATTC
The DNA here is from genome assembly GCA_011170035.1 of Teleogryllus occipitalis. NCBI lineage: Eukaryota > Metazoa > Arthropoda > Insecta > Orthoptera > Gryllidae > Teleogryllus > Teleogryllus occipitalis. The sequence continues at coordinate 153,177 of BLKR01002628.1, read as the reverse complement.
CAAAAGTAATATTTCGAATGTACTATTAGGAAACCGAAAAGTTGAGGAAACTTCAAAAAATGTATTAAGGGCGGTGATAGATGGCAGCTGACAAGAGAATGGGGCAAGACCGTAAAGCTAGCCCACACCAAGGAAGTTAGAAAACTTTACTACGAGAAAGTCCATGCTATTCTGTACCACTAGTTTAGTATAATTTATCTGAGCAACATTGATGTATGAGAATCATGCAATTATGGAAAGGATTGCACTACTGCAGATACTAATCTTAAAAACAAGAACGTTATCGTATCTTATAGTTTTAAAAATACGTATGAAATCAAATTGAACGTTTTCTGTTTCAGATCGGTGAAATTTCATAGAAGATTATTGAAAACACAAGATGTCACAGTTTATTTCACGACACGGCATTGGAAATTTCTAGATAACAACACGCAAAATTTGAGTAATTTACTTCACGAAAGTGAACAACAGATATTTTCTTTCGACGTTCGCAGTATTCATTGGCCTACCTATCTTCAAAATTATTGTCTTGGAATCCGCCATTATGTCCTGAATAACAGCCCTGATTCTCTCCCGGAGTGTCAAAAGCGTTTGGCAATGTACGAGAAAATTAATATTACTGCTTTTTATACATTAATTTGTTTTTGTTTTACAAACTATTTTTTGCAGGTTTAAATGGATTAATGTGTGGATTCCATGGTTGGTTTTCGTTTCTACTCTATATTTGGTATTTGTTTCCTGAAGTTTATAAACAGAAACACTTGAGGACGGCAGCTTATTCATGAAAAAGTAACAAATGATGTGAAGAAAGCTGTAAACATGAATATTTTGGTCATAAGAAACAAATTGGTAAAACTTTGAATTTCTTTATTGTTTATTGCAGCCCATATACAATCACTTATGTACGCCTTGCCTAAAGCGAGTACCTGGGCAACTAGGGCTTTATTTGTCATCAGGCAAGGCAGTTCGTCCCAGAGGGGGAGAAGACTCCCGAAGGCGTTCGGACTTTGCTGAAATATTCCTTTTACTCAGTCTTAAACTAAAACATTAAATAATAATAATCAAAAATTACATTACAAAATGTAACATTATGTAATTAAAAAAGTTATGTTGTATAGTTTCAATAAACGGACTTATTTTGCATCAAAGGTGTATTAATTGAGAGTATCATATTACGAAGGAAACATTGAAATCTGATCTAGAGTGTATTCTGGTATCCAATGAAATTGTGGCAGTATACTCGGGGCCCATCTCTTCAGCTACGACGTTTTGTGCACGGCTTGTTTTCAGAAATGTGCTCGCTTATGCGCCCTTCCTTCATTCAAAAGTTGTCCCCAGTAAGTGCAGTTAGCATCGCCAACTAATCCTGTCTTTATCATAAATGGCTAAGATTTAGTAAAATAAAAAGGTTTACGTAAAACCAGCTGAATGTGGCGTCGCCGACTTTTATTTTTTCTTCGTTTTTTTCACTTTTTCTTAGGTTTTTTGTTTCTTCAGTTTAGATGTCTTCTCCGCCTTGCGAAATAACCACATAAATTTATCAATTATTTTGTAATATTGAGCACGATTTCTACCTTTGGCTTTCCTGAACTTAGGTAATGTAAATGTTTCATAAAATTGACTTTGTCGAGAGTTATTTCGAAATGTTTTTCTTTCAATTGGTCGTAGTACATATTTTTAAAATCAATATGAAAAACCACACGACGTCGGCAAAGACACATTTATCTGTTGCACCTCCGGTTCACTTGTCTTATCCAGATTTCTCATAAAAAATTATCTTCTCGATTCTCTTTGAAGACAACGCTGATCCCCTAGGCCCAGACGCAGGATCGATGACTCGCTATGCTCTACCAGGAGACTTGCACCCACGGCCGTCTGGTTCGGGCATCTCAATAGGCCCTCCACTTACTTAGTTTATTTTCCTTGAAAGGAAATCCTTCGTTTTTGTATTTGGAATTCTTTGTCTTATAAAACTGCTTTTACGTGTTCCTCTACGTCTACGTGTTCCTCTTCGTCTAGCTCTTCGTCTAGCTCTTCGTCTTGCCCTTCGTCTTGCCCTTCGTCTTGCCCTTCGTCTTGCCCTTCGTCTTGCCCTTCGTCTTGCCCTTCGTCTTGCCCTTCGACTTGTTCTTCGACTTGCCCTTCCACTAGCTCTTTGTCTTGCCTTTCGACATGATCTTCAACTTTTTCTCGACTTGCGCTTTTTCTTTCTCTTCGTCTTTCCCTTTATCTTTCCTTGCTCTTTCTCTTCGTCTTTCCTTTCTCTTTCCCTTCGTCTTCATGTCCGTCTCAATCTACGTCTTTCTCTTCGTCTTCATCTACGTTGGTATTTTGAGGTACTGAAGGTTTATCAACGCCACCTACATAGATCTATTTAGGTGGCGTTGATTTATTTGCCGCCAAAACGTTTTTGGACATTTCTGAAAATCACTTGACCGGATCCGAAAAGAAATTATCAGTTCCCTATGGGGAGACCGAGACGGTCGAATGATACCTTCTATGTCTCGATTGATGCACGGGAAGTGGTTTCACCGTGAGTGACGGAACCGCACATCCAAACATTCGCACACCCGCGCACTCGAGGAGTTCCTCAAATATTATTAATTTCCGCGCAGAGCTAGCTAGTTGTGTTAAATTTGGAAGTTCTCAATTTCTTATTTTAAAACTGAATTTTTAATTTATTAAATTTCCTGCCAATTTTAAGCAGGGGTTAGACACACAACTTACACTCCTTATCTGTTGCATGTGGACGTGTGATTCTATAGAGAACAACGATTCCTGGAAGTTCTATTAATTGGAATCAATTATTAGATTGATAGCAACTACTATGAATTATCAGCCCTTTTCAACAATAAAATTTTAACATTTATTCTTGTCATCTATACATTGCAGTTCTGTCATATTTACGTGAATTGCTTTCACTTTAAACATTGAAACACCGTACGGGTTTGATTATAGTTCGTAAGCTTACGTTCGTAATCTTCATTGTTGGCTTCTCGGCTTACTGGAAGTCCCCGGAATCCTTGGTGAACGCAAATCGCAAATAGTGAGTTATTCACCTTTTAATTTAAACATCACATTCGCGTGTGCAGTGAATACCTCTCGCACGCAATATCTCGTAGCGACTGCTGCTCCCCCTGGCGTCTGAAGAAGGCCGAATCTAGAGTGACTCTCTACTCTCTAGAATCTAGAGAGGGAGGGCCAGACCACTGGAACTTCAGAGGACGCTCCGCAGATCTGATTCAAACGAGAGTGAAATGTTCTCGCAGGACTAACTCACTCGTCAGTTAGGAGTCAACTTTTTCACTCACACGGAAAGAGTATTTTTTATATCACTCGCTTGTCGTGAAACCAAACGAAATGATGATTGATTTCACTCGCGTAAGCGTGAACTAGTAGTTCACTCGTTTTTAGTGTGATTTTTCACTCTTCTTTGTAGCCAGTTTGTTGGTAATATTTGCAACATTACTTTAAAATTGGCTTTGGGCAGGTGACATCACATTTATACCCCCAAGATCCCACATGCATTTCGAAATTTTCTTTCACATGATACACTAATTTTAATCGTGAAAACAACCATTGTCTTACCTTGAACATTTTCACAATCCCCATCAGCACTGCAAGAGTGTGTGTTTAAGTTGGGTAATAAGTATATTTATCTTATACTGCTTGATGTCTTTTACGAATAATTTGTCTCGCACTAGTAATAGAATCTGGAGTTTAATATGATCATCCTGATTTGAATTATTTAACAAGTTAATGAGAATGTTTACTGTGAAATTACTGCCTGACCAGAGTGTAGTTTACAGAATTGTAGTCACAAGAATTGATAGTAAAAGTATTTGGTGTGTTGATAGTAGAAGTAATTGATAGTAAATATATTATTATGCAACTTCATATATTTACTGTGCCATTTATATTGACAGTGTACTACATTCCTGTTTCAATTTTTAAAAAAATCAAAATTTATATTTATTACCATAAGTATTCCTATTCAACAATTTGTGGGATTAATTTGCATCAATTTGCATCAATCAATTTGTAATATCACTAGAATGTTAGAAACAATTCATTAGGTCACAAAATTTACCACATATAAATGTAAATTAATAAATTTAAATAATTTTGTTAGTATATATTTTTTCAATATAAATAATTATTAACAGAAAACCTATTAGTAAATGGATGATACTACCATCTCAAAAGCATTATTAACACGGAAGTCAAACTACAGATAACTTTTAATTTTGTGTTTTCATTTTCTCTTGACGCACTTTAACATCTCTCATGCTCGCACTTGCTGATAATAATCACTGTTATTTAGCTTAATTGTTCACCACATTAATATTGTTTTGCAGATGAAAATCTTAATTCTAACAGAAAATTAGACAAATTGATGAAAGTACCAATAAAAACGGCGTGATATGTATTTAAAAAAAATACATTTGTGTAATTTAAAAAAAACAACAAAAGAATATCCCAAAATTAACTTTGTCATATAAAACAGTGCAATTAGCACTATCCATACGAAAAATTTATAGAAAAATTTGGAGTCCTTTTTGAGAAAATGGAGTTAACGTGGTTCTGAAAATACGGATATTTGAGCTCTTTATAGATAACTTGTGCTTTCGAAAAACCTTATTTGGCATTATTTAAAGCGAATGTAGTCGTAAATAGCATAACGTACAGAAATAGCCTCTAATGTAATTTAATTGCATTTAACATTTCTATCGATTTGTGTACATCATTGAATTTGGAAGTGTAAGTTCTCCAGATGATTTTAAATTAAGTTTCTCCAAATCCCAATAGATTCCTGTGATAAATAGCTTCAGATTTCGTATTTACGGTAATGCTTAATAGCCATTTCTTAAAAAACGGCTTCAAATTTTTGAATGAAAATTTCTATTTAGGACGAGGTTTTACTGTTCTTTAATATTCTTGGAGTAGTATTTCGGTTGTACTATTAGGAAAGCAAAAGTTGAGAAAGTATCAAAAATGTACTTCGGGCGATGATAGATGACCGCTAGTTATAGAATGGAGCAAGACCTTAAAGCCAGAGCACACCAAGTAAATTAGAAAACTTTACTACGAGAAAGTCTGTGCCATTCTGTAGCACCTCCAGTTGTTCATGGTTCATGGCTAACTGCAAATACCTTGGTTACTTCTGTGTTATAATTTCTTAATTAAACGATTTGCCTCCTTTTCTGAATTTTGATTGGCAAGTGTGAATTTTTAACTGCACGGTGGAATTTTAATTGCACGCGTGCTATTAACATAGAGATAATCAACGAATTTTCATGGAATTAATGAGCATGTGTAGTTAACTAAACGAAAAAGTTTTAATTTCATTCTCCTTATAGTCTGGCTTCTTCCTAGTAAAATACTTAAAAACAAAAAACGTTGAATTATAAAAGAAGGCCCAGAAATGCGGTTGACCCCCTCGTTGTTTGGCTGCGCACGCCTGTGCCCCGCCACGAAGAACTTTCAATCAAATTTCAATCTTCTTGAGCACTTTGGATATGGGCGGTCTTTGAGTGAAGTTCTGAGAAACGTAAGACAAGAATAATTAATGTAAATGGCATCGTGTTTTTTAAGTTATGATCAAAGCACAGTTTTCCAATGGTAAAATAAATGTGTTTTTTTACTATTGATATTGTCACTTTCGCTAAAATTGTAATAATGCGAAGTAGTATAACGTTCGTAATACGTATATTGTGTTGATTGTTGAAGCAATTATATTATACTTTCGTGCCAAATTTCTATTTCTTAGTTGACTTGTTTTTCCTATTAACTCAGTTACAAAATCTACTTCAAAATTACGTAGCAGTGATATCTCCAGTGACCGAGTTCGCATCGTGCTCTTCAGATTTTTTTCTGGTCGTGTGATTGTCCATCTATATCACGTAAATAGCAAACCTATTCTGTAGCAGATGAAGGCAACACTAATCGCTGTTACTTCTGGCCCCTGGTGTTCTTTGGCTTCTTTTCCCCCCGCGCCCTGCGATCTTGGTTCTTTAAAGTCTCTCCCTTTGAAGTTCTTTCCCGTCTTCGCTCAGCGCTTCCATTATCACCATTCCCGTTTTCTCCCTCGTTTCCATTATTGTGACCACTAAAATTGCTTCGTTCCTGCGCTCTATACTGAGGCAACGGAGTGTTTTATCTCCCCCCCCCATACATTTCATATCAGAAGTAGCCTTTTACTGTACCGCTTGAGGCACTTCCTATCCACCCGAACTTAACATTGAAATTTCGTTCTAAAAAGAAAAAAATGCAGGCTATATACATTTTCTCTGGGGAAATTATATTCTTCGCTCTCCGTTACATATTTCGTTGAGAAACGGGTTTTTCTTGGATTTCATGAAATATTTTGAAGACGCATCGCCATTTGATATGCTCATCTACACGAAACTTTCTTTGTTTTAACGCTAGAAAAAATCGGTGTAAAAATGAGACTATAAATACATTATCATAATGTTGCCGCAAAATCTACCTAAATAGGCATTTAACGATATCTTAAAAACTGTAAATAACAATTAAATTGAAGAAATACTTTGAATACGAATGAAATCTACTTATAAGACAGATTTCTAGCCGTCACAGCAATCAGACCCTCTTTAAAGCTTTGCATGCCTGAGAGTGAAAGTAACATTGTTGACATAACAATTAGGGTAATTCCATTTCCCTAATGGTTGGATGTTTATAGTCTTTGAGACATTCGTATTTTCATAATTTCGTTTTAACAATGTCTCAGAAAACCTCGCCACAGTTCTGAAATACATATTTATCAAATAATAGGAAAAATAGCGTTTTTCTACCATGCTTCATTTTTAAACGTAATGGTGAGGGTAAATGCCATGTTATAATTTCACAAATTCATAAACTACGAGGGTTGGGCAAAAGTCAAGGCAACTATTTTTTTCTAAAAGAAATGTTATCGGATCACACGCATTTATTTGTCGCGTGAAAGAAGTGCTATACTAGTGTGTGTTCACATCAACAGATGGCTCGTTGAGTGTCTCTAGTAGCACAGAGAGCAACGGTAAATCAGTTGCCTAACTGCCGCCGTGCGAGATGGTCACTTAAGAGCGCGCTCTTACACCCAGATAACCGTTCTCCATGGGAGAAATGCCCAAGAAAGTAACCGGCAACGGCGGAAGCTCTTGGGAATAATTCCCTTCCAAAGCGGACAGTCGTGAGTTGGGCAGGAGAGTTTCTGCGAGAGCGCGTAGCAACCTGTCATCAGCAAAGCACGACGACCTGTAAGTGTTCGGACCGATGAGGCACGTTCAGCAATCGAGCATCTGCCTAATCAGACCTTTAGAACGGGGACGTAATGCTTTTGGAATATTGTGAACTCGTATATGCTAAAATGCTTTCCAACATGAAACCAATACTGTCATTTCAAAAACCTTAATAAATATTAGAAATCCAATTTTGGTACGTCGTTAAATGTTCATACACTTAGTTGATACCTTGGCCTTTCTTGTGTACATTTCACATTTTCCACCCGTGCTCGTGTTCTCACAAAAAAAATAGTTGCCATTAGTTATGCCTCAACCCTCGTATGATATATCATAATTATTACTTTAACTCATGTTTTAAGTTCTCTAGCTTCTTGAATGAGTCTTTATGTTAAACTTCAATCAACATCCATAAACATGTATGTAAATAGCGGCCGAAGGAAAATAGTAACTAACAACCAAAATAAACATTAACCCTGATGTCCAATATCGAATTGGTTCCTCGCGTGCATTTGATCGAAGGCCAGAAATCATAACGCCCAAGAAGCGTGTGGCTGGCTGCTGGCCGTCGCAGGTAATTTGTAGCTCGATCGATCGGTGACCCAATGTGGGACTACAAAGGTGTGAGCCTTGGGTGACCTTTGAATCTTGAGCGCCAATATTATGGGCCACGACCGGTCGGCATGGAGATGGCTATGCTTCTGTATAATGTCATACACGGTGAAAGGGCGGGATACCCGATACAACGTATTTGAAGAAGCGGGCAAGGTCCTCATTTTCTTCACATTTTTTCTAAATGTGCATTCTAATATTTCTAATCCCACCAACATTTTTATTTTCTGTCTGTCTGGAAATTGTAAAAAACTAACACCGGAGTTTTGTTCTTAAAGGAAAGTCTTAACCCAAGGGATTTTTTAGATTCTTGCTTGGAATTCATTGTGTGTTTGTTCTGAAACACATTATCCTTCCAACTCTCGAGTTGTAGTTTGCACGATTTTGGAAGTTATATTACCTTCTTTACATTTTTCCTTATTTTAAAACATGTTTCCTTTACATTTTCCCAATTTTTTGGTCCCTAAGAATAGAATTAAAATGTCACTGATACAGTAAAATCTAAATACAAATTTTCATTGAAAAATTTGGGAACATTTTTACTTTCTCGTATATTACTGACGTAGCCTAGAGTAAATATTGTATTGCAGCCAGGGGGAAATGCGATTTTACGACAGGAAAACTCGTATTGTGGGGCCCCGGTAAGTAAAAGTGGATACATCTCAAATATGTAGTAACTTACTTTCTCTATCACATTGAAGAGTCAGATTCCCCGTTTTGTGGATCCCTGATACAGAAAAATTAGCTTAAGGCAGAACGTCTGTCCGTCCCCCCCCCCCCGTTCGTCTGTCTGGCCGACTCCCAGTCCGTCTGCCTTTCCATTTGGCTGTGAACAACGCTAGCGTTCACAGCCAAAATCGATATTCTCCAATCGATCTCGCGAATGTAACGACCCCTTAAATTTGAAATGGCCTTAAATTTGGTTTTTAGGAAATATCGAAGCAAAATCTTCAAATTTTTCTCAAAAATGGTTCCAAATTTTTAGTTGAATTTTTCTTTTGATAGAACAAAAAATGTACAAAGAAATGGCGCAAATCTCAGTTTGGTTCAATTATTTCAATGTTTGAAAATTGAAAAAATTAGTAGTTTCGTAGTCTTTGGACAATTTGGAGTGAAAATTGGGCCATATTAAAACAAAATTTTCTACAAGAGAGCTCCAATTTTTTTCTTTAAACTTTATGTACGCAGAGTGCTAAGTGCACAGAATAACATTATAACATGCCATTTGATTTATTCTTTTGAGTTTTGAAAAAATATGCACTTTTTTAAATAACCTCTCACTGTAGTTAATATTTACATTGCGAGCGATATTTATATATTATTACATTTGTAAGTTTAAGTTTTTGAAATTATGTCTGATGAAGTTGATTGAAAACTCAAAACTTTTCTGTGAAAATGAGCTCAAAATTTCAGCACTTTTTCAGAAACTTTTGAAGGACATTTCTCAAGAACGGTTCCAAATTTCTGTAGGTAATTGTGCATACACGGCCGCGTTTTACTCTTTTATTATGTTCTTAAAGTCACGAAAAATCGAAAGAAAATAAACGAAAAATGGAGGAAACGTGAAAAAAAAGTTTTTTAGGAGACAATGGTAGCTGGGGGGTGGATGAAGCAAAACCGAAAAGCGCAGAACGAAAAGAGCAGGCATAGAAGAACGGGTAAACTACCTAGTACGAGAAAGCCTGAGCCGTTTTAAAATAATCAAACAATACCTATAATAGTTGACAAATATTGGTGGAAATAAATATCAAGTGTTAAAGAAAATGATCTTCTGGCTGTCAAATATAAAAGTTTGTATGATGCACAACTTCCCACGGCGCATTTTTCCTGACGTTCCCTTCCCCGTGAATTCACATTCATAACCATGATAATCTGTCATTATTACTAATTTCCTCTGCACACAGACGTGTGAGAAGTGGCTACAGTTTTGTTAGATATATAGGAACTCGAAAAAATACAACAATAATGAAGCATTTTCGAGTTTAATTGAAAAATGAAAGTATTTAAATGCGTTCCTGCGGCCATTCTCACTTCGCGTGAGCCGACTGCGTTCTCAAAGTCAGCGCTTGGCTGCTTACGATACAGCTGACGTCATGCGACAGCAAGGCTCCAAGAAAGAGATCGCCCGACATTAAATATTTGCTATTCACGTGTTGAGTTATGGAACATCAACTCTTTTGGATGTTTTTGGGTTGGTTAAAATGCATCAAGGAATAAAAAATGAAATGTTCAGAAAATGTTCTATTCACTTACCGACTGGAAAATTTATTTCTCACTCAGAATTTACGACCGGTTACAAATGCAACGTGCAGATAGAGATTACTACAACTTGTTAGATTCGAGCAAGCTACTTCAGGCGCTGCAACAGCAAACGTGTGAGCTCTGCTCATTGCGCTCCTAGGCTAGTCGTGCAGCTAGCCCAAAAGCAAAAGCGTGTCGCGCACTAAACATAGCTCTTGAAGAGGTGATCCCCCGCCGAGCTCCGGGGGGCAAGGTCAAGGGCGGCGGTGACGATCTCGCGGAGAAGCGAGGGCGGCAATCGATCGAGCCCCGCAGCCCGGCCTCGCCTCGCCCCGCCTCCGCTCGCACCCCCGCCCGTGGAGCGAGCGGCACAGCCGGTCAACGCAGACGGGAGCGCGAGGCCGCCCGCCACACCCGCCGCTCGCAGGCCGCTCGCAGGCACAGCAGCCGCCCGGGCGCCCCATTGTGCGTGAGGACAAAAGCGAGAGGGCGGGCGGGCGCGCGCGCCAGTCGCAGCACCGAAGGCTTCGCACCGCCGCGGCGATGACCTCCCCGCAGTACCGCCTCATCTACTTCAACGCGCGCGGCCGCGCCGAGCACATCCGCTTCATCTTCGCGCACGCGGGCGTCGACTACGAAGACGTGCGCGTGACCAGGGAGCAGTGGGCGGACATGAAGCAGCGTGAGTACAGCGCGCGCATGTCAACAAGCCACGACCGCCCCAAGGCGACTCGGCATTGCGTTCAAATGGTGCTGGTGTTGTCAGGGTTCAAAAAAGTGACCTGTCATTTTTTAGTTAAGTTTCTTCTCGAAGAGAAGCAGTAAAACATTTTGTCTTTAGCAGCGAAATAAACGAAGCCGCCGATCACGTTCAAACTGCACTCTTGCAAAATGACATTTTTGTGTGTCACTTTTTTGTTCACCCAATAGGCGTAATAAAATAAATAAGGAAGTTGACTATAACTTTTTCCATTTAAAAATAAAATATGTGTACGCATTTATAAATGAATATAAATGTTAGTTTAAAAAATTAAAGTTTGCCCATTCAGTGAAAGCCATACGCACGTGCTTGCTCTGCGTGTGCAATAATCCTCCCCTCGTGCGAGTACATGAATATACTTAGCCCATGAATAAACCCTTCTATATAACTTTTTAATCAATATTTATAATTAAAGGACATCGATAACACGTGATTGGAGGCCACAGTATTGGAAGCCAGTTGTATTTGCAAAGAGAAATGTGCGTGAAGAGGGTGATGGAAATCTAAAATAGTGCTTTGCGTGTATAGGAAATATGTTCATGCGACAGAAAGGCACACTTTTTCTTTCAAACATTACAATAAAAACTAAAAGAAATAATTTGTAAATATCAACAGTTCTATCATATTATAAATAGGAATGCAAGGCCTAACATAAATATTAAGAGTTGATGGTAAACTATTTTACAATTGGTAATTTAGCTGCCTCGCATGAAGCGTGCTAGACGGCACTGACTCACGCCTTGGATCAAATGCAGATGGCTCATACTGCGACTCCTAAGTACAGAAATGCTAGAACCTAGCACAGAACTTTGGCAAATTGGAGTTTACAAGGTCAAGTTCACGTAAAATTGTGCTCATCCTCTTAGTTATACTATCGATCATCATATTTACATACTATTTTATGTTTCATGCTGAGTGCTGATGCGATGTTATCACGATATGCATTTCCATATCATTTTTTCTCACGTTGCACTAATCTTATAATTAATGTAACATCATTATATCAATAACGAGTATACCTTTTGTATGAGAAATGCCTCTAATAATGTTTAGTCCTACTTTTCGGGTCATTCTCTAAATGTCGCAGTTGAATATTTTCACATAAATTATCAAAAAAAAATTTGCAGTAATTTTTAATGCGCTATATTTTCGTTTAAAACATTAACTATTAATTTTGAAAGTGTTGGATTTTTTTATTTTGGGCAGAATTCTGGCGTTGATTTGAGAACATATATGCAATTTGGGCTTTCTGATCCAAACCAGGGGGTGGGGGAAATTGATATTTCCTCAAATTTTATAATTCCCCTAACCGTAATAATTAAAACACTAAGTAAACAATAAATTTAAACAAAAAACAAGTTAGGTGGATAGAGCTCCTTCCAAAAAGAATGCAGGTTTAAGTTGTGTGATGTTTATATCATCACAACTGCAAACTCTAACGGAACTCATTGTACTCCTGATATAAATAAAACGTACGTCTATTATCCGGTTGTATTGGTGTGAATGTGAATGAGTAATTTCAAGGTAATGTACGTTTGGTGGGAGTGAAAGCGCGTGCTCAGCGGCGCGGGCAAACGAGGAGGGGGGAGGGGGAGAGGGGGGAGAGTTCCCACATAAGGCGCCTACATGGGGAGTTGTGAAAGTCCTGCTCGCCTGCAAATTCAGCATTATTAGGAACTGTTTCTCTGAGGGCTGGTGCGACGTACATTTGTAAGCCGTAATAAAAGCCGTGAAGTTTACTTTAAAAAGCAACAGAACATGTGTAATGATTCATTAAAATAAGTCAATTTTATTGCAGCCGCTATGTCAACTTGAAACTCCGTTGCGATGTGTGAACTTGACAGGAATGGAAAGTGTAGTAGTGTAGTAGTGTAGTACTGAGTAATTACGAATAATGTAATTAGTAACAGAAAATATGTATTGTATACAAAGTAGGCTAAAAAAAGGTATAATTATGGCAGTATGTGTGAATCAATATACTGGGAGAGGTGGCTCAGAGCATCAACTGATGTCGCTGCAGTGTTGCTCACAGAGAGGTCCTAGGTTCGACTACGACGGTGATAGGATTTTCGACACTAGCTGTCTGGAGGTGAATTCCAGATGCTGGCTGCTCTGATCAGTAGTTTTCTGAGGTTTCTCCGATCAACACCAAGCGATTGCCGGATCAGTAACCTAACAAACTGGCCACGGACCGCGCGCGATCTTTCCTTCCTCTTCCTTGTCCTATCCTCACTCCCTTACACACACACTTACACTAACATGCACTACACTACCGCACATGGCGGCAGGCGAGTCGGGGACTTGAAGCTTATCCCGGCTGCGGCGGTGCCCCGCTGATAGGAGATACCTGGTTGGGGAAAACCCCACATGCCGACGGTAGGTCGGCACCGGATCTCGCCATCCACCGGGGGGAGAAAGATTACAGCCATCTACAGAGGGAGGAAACATGCACTTCACTTACGGGGCTAATTACATTACCCGTTGACGCGTCCGGAATATCAATTCATCAGGAATTAATTTTTTTAAACACATATTGTTCATTACCTAATTTGCATTTTTTATGTGTTAACATTGAACAACAATTCATTTTGCGAATATTCATACTTTCTTCTGCAGCCTTGTAATATGCGCTTTCCTCCTTCTATTCCCGAATTCCCCCTTCTGTAGTGCTTCTCGCGTTGTGGAGCCGCAAGGGTCTCATAGAGAATCCGCGCGCTCTTGCCGTCGCCACTCGCTCGCTTGCCCCAAATCGTCAAAACCACCGCTACCTTTCTCCATACTCTCTCTCAACTTCCCTTGCATCTACTGAAAAAAATGTTTATTCGTACACATTATTATTATTATTATTATTATTATTATTATTATTATTATTATTATTATTATTATTATTATTATAGCCCTAATATTTTTATTAGCCTAAATATATAATACAAAGGGACCCTTTACATGTATTTTCTTATAATATAAAAAAATTGTAAAATGTTGATTGTGCCGTCAAATATTGATTAATTAATTAATTTACGCAAGAAACGAAACACTATGATCAACGTTATCCAACTTTCATCGTAGTACATTATGTTCCTTTACTCATGTCTAAACTGTTGCTTTTCTCGTAGTTATAAATATCGGCACATTATTTATCATCTCGGTTTTTTGTTTCGCTTTTCAAATTCAAATCCCATTTTTAACAATGAGTGATAAAATTTACATTATTTGAAATTTGGTAAATGTTTATCATTAATATCTTTCATTACATACACGATTGCTGCAGGAACATTTTAAAGTATAAACGCATGGAATTTGAGACGTACCGTATGTACAAAATCGTTGAACTTCATTTCCCTTCTTATTTTATACTTCAGTCCAGTTAACTTTATTTTTCGCGAGGTCGGTATTTCGTCATTCTCATTTTCCATTTTTATTCTAAAGAAGGAATGTCTGCTGAAGCCTGTTGCTCTACAAAGTGTATTCAATCGATTGACTCCATTTTTGGATGTTTTTCTTTTAAGTTCTCGAATATTTTGAAAATGTTGTTTACACCTTTTGGTTATTTCACCTTTTTCCCTGCGATCCCTTTAGATCTCTTAAAACTGACCCACTACACGATTCATTAAGTTACGTACTTCCTTTTCTTTACCACTGCACATCCACCATCTCCACTCACATTCTCCAGAAAAAAATCGACCGACCAGAATTCCCAGCAAGATACAACTCTCGAAAGGGCTACTTGTGATCATTCGATAATTGATTTGGATGGTCTCTTCCGCTGACGACATCATAAACAAACACTTCCTTTCAGCCCTAGGGATTACATATTCTGCACCTGTGCTTTGTCTTTTCGTCGCGTCTCCCATCGAGCCTCGCAAAACAAACATCAAATACACAGAAATAATGCATCAGAAGAACTTCGGGTGATGATAGAAAATAATTTTATTATTTTACCCAAAACATTCTCGATGGAAGTTTTTAATTGGACTTCAAGAACGAAAATATTCCAGAGACGATATATTTTAATGCACAAATTACACATTTTTGTTGACAATTCATTTTTTTAAGAGACACATTTTGACATATTGATAAAATGGAAGCATTTCCCTCAGCTCAAGTAACTGAAATATTGTATCGGATTTTTCCAAAATAATTCCACTAATTTTTGAGTATGTTTTAAAGGTTTCAATATAAAGAGGTTTTAAAAAATCAGCTCCGCAAAAATACAGTTTTCATGATTTTATTTAAAAAGCAAACGAATGACATGTTTTTCATGTTTACTATCGTGTTCTTTATTTTCTCTATAGGACTGTTTTTTCTACTTACTTTTGCAACAATCGATTTGCCAACAATGCACGAGATTCTTCCATAAGAACATTGTCCATAAGAGCCCATCGTGAACCCCTTCATGAAGTGAAAATGAGTACAGATATTCTCCTTGGCGTTCGTGGATGGGGCACAGAGCCGACCAGCGCTCTCTCGCGAGCTAACCTTGGACAGACACGTGCTTTAGGAATATTTTGGGGATGCGAACGAACGTCTTCCATTTTTTAGATAGTCGTTGGGAAATAAAAAATATTTGTAGTTAAGTAACTCTTGTCATTACACCTATTTACTCCAAGATTTATGGCTTTCAAAATTTTCTAGATTTTTTTATTTTTTCTGAATATTCTTGTGGACCTTTGGCTTTATTTTTTCCCCCTAAAATTGGTAAGTAATTTTCTAATTAGAAGATGCTTGGAGTCCTCAATGGATTGGGTTTGATGGCGATTTGATGGAGCAAGTGCTTTGTGCGCAGGGATGCCGTTCGGCGCGCTGCCTGTGCTGGAGGTGGACGGGCGGCAGGCGGCGCAGTCGGCGGCCATCGCGCGCTTCCTGGCGCGCCGCCTGGGGCTGGCGGGCGACGACGACTGGGCCGCGCTGCAGTGCGACGCGCTCGTCGACGCCCTCGCAGACCTCAAGCAAGGTGCGTGCGCCCGCCCCGCCCCGCCCCCGCACCTGCCACAGCCTCCGCGCCCGCCCTGCCCCCTCGCCCTTGCGCACGCCCCCACCTCCACGACCACCCCCGCGCGCGCCCTCTTCTACGCTGGCGACAAAGCGGCGCAATTCATTCACCGCCTTCTCAACTTATAATAATTGTGTCCATAAAAGAGTCATACACATTTTTCCCCCTTGTTTCTTTTCCCGGAACGGAAATATTATATAAGTCACATGTGGCGTTCCAAAGGACGCCCACCAAGCAAGCGAAATGTCTCTCTTTGCTTGCAACACCCCCATCGGTCTTGTGCGCTCCCTAATGTGGTTAGTATAATATTGCTCACACGCATCTGACAAATACTTCGTAGGGAAATTATTATAGGCAGAACACAGAAATAAATAACCAAGTTATCCTATAAGATTAGAACTACTATAAAAAGTGCACTCGCTTCTCTATGTGTACTGTAGCAAATGTATGCAACGTAAGAACAGAATGGCGTTTCCGTTTTACTTTCTCGTCTTCTGCATACTTACGTAGTAAAGATAAAGAATTGTAAAGCTGCAACGGAAAATATGGATTTTACATCTGAAGAACTCGAATGATGTGTCCCAGATATCAAAAAGTGGTTGAATCTTGTTTCTATTCCTATATGTAGTAAATTACGTCCTCTAAAACATTGTGTCGTCAGAATTCACGTTTTGTTTTTGTGTATCTATGATAACCAGCAATTGGTTTACGGCAAAAAATCTGTCCGTCTGCGGTCAACGCTAGTGCAAAACCCCTTCACGCGATTTTCTGCAAAATTGATATTCCCCGATGAATCTGATAAATTTTGAGGCCATGCGAATTTCAAATGAATATTTTGATTTTTGGAGATTCTTTAAATGAAGACGTAGGATTTTCAAAATATTCTAAAAAATGGCACCAATTTGTATTAATTTGTTTCCACGAAGTGAGCGAGTGGGCATAAAAAATGGCGTAGATCTCATCTTCATTGAACTTGAAGTGTTGAAAATTGCAAACGTTCAATTCTTTTTGTCGTTGGTAAAATTTATTCCTAGAATGACAATATTGAAAATATATTTTTAATGAAATACGTTTTACAAAGATAGATCTTTACATAAGTACATGCACAATATTTCGAAAATATAACTGTTTTTTGCATAATTATGCGTGAAATACAGGCAATTTTAAAAACAAGATTTTCTACACATGGTTCCAAACTTTTCTTTAATTTATTTTCTAGGATAATTCAAAGTACGTTTATGAAAATTGCGTAGGTCCGATTTTTAAATCTGTTCTAAAAAATTAGATCTTCAATAGAGGTGGTGCAAAATGTTTTGAAACACAAGTAGTTTTCTCGTAATCTTTGCTTAAAATGAATGCAATTTGTATAAAACGTTTTCTCAAAAACTGCTCGAAAATTTTTCTTTAAATCATTTCCTTGGAGGATGTTTTAAAAAATGGCGCAAATCTCATTTTCGCTGAACTTGCAGAATTTTTGAAATTGTAATTACTACAAACAATGCCATAAAATATGTGCTGTTCGAGCACCACTAGTTTTTTTTATATCCATTAACATTCTCCATTTACGTCATTTTAGTATTGCCAAGTCCTCGCTAGGTGAGAACAATTAAGCCTTTACTAATGTAGAATAGGCTGTTAAAATTATTCGGAATTATGAGACTTGCTTGTGAAATGAGATTGAAGCAGACGATATCCCACATTGGATGTCCCATTATACATGTTGAGATGGGGGTTACACAGAACTTTCAATGACGGGACATCGTCGCTGTAGCGAGTCGGTGTTTGTCAAAATGGCTTTCCCTCAACACTCTCCCTCGTGTTTCTTAAGATTATCTGCACTTCGGAAGTCGTTAGTTTGCAGAAATTTCGTTGTGACACATTCACAAGACGTGAGCTCTCTTATGTGTGTAGTGGGTTGCCTAAACTCCAGGCGCTTTCAGTGTGTTTCCCTCTCCATACTTCTTTTTAGTAAGTTTACTTATTCAAAGCTTCCACGAGACATTTCAGTCTAAGAACTTTCACATCCACTCAGGCATCGAAGAGGCTTTAATGTCATAGCACCTCTGCTAGCGAAAATCGACAAACTGTAACGAGATGAGCTTACAATGACAATGTACGAAGTTTAGACAAAAACTGCTGAAAGAAAACCTGCCCTGTGTTTTAAAAAATATTGATTTTAAATTGAATAAAGAAAGATTACCCCTGCTTCAGAACAATCCAGACTCGAAAATAGTGCTGCTACAACAGTATATACTTTCTCGTATTATTTGTAACTGTTACATAATATCGTACTTCTTCTTATCTCTTTAGTCAAGATTTTTTTCACTTCTTTCCCACAACCCTAAAAGTAAAATTGAAATATAAGAATATTATAGAATGATAAAAGTTGGTCGTATATTTAAATTCCCTTTGAAAACTTTGGAGTCATTTTTAAGAAAAGACGTTTGAGCGTATTTGAAAACGCGTTATTCGAAGCTAATTTTCACCCAAAACATCCGAGTTTTTAATAAATGTCATAAGAAATTGTTTAAAGCACTCGATCTCACAAATGCGATGATATAGAAGACATCTCCGTAATGTAAATATTCACTTGAGAGATATTTTAAGAAAAATTACATTAGCGTAATTTTTGGAAAAACAAAAGAATGCATCAAAATGGTATTTGTATCATGTTATTAATTCATCATTATCCGTATAAAAATTTTAAAGAAAAATGGGCCAGTTTTCGAGAAAATGTCATTTCAGCATTTCTGAAAATGCAGAGTTTACGACGCATGACAGTAATTAAAAAACTAATTGTAGATAAATTTAATTTGAAGAAAAAATCCCTATCTTCAATATTGTAGTTTTAGAAAGACGCTGGAACAAATTCCAACTTTTGTAATTTTCGAAATTTTATAGTTAAAAGTGAAAATGGGACATGTACCGTATTTTTTAATATTCTTACAATAAATTAAATAAAAGAAGTTGGAACTATTTTTTATAAAATGTTGAAAACGTTGGAGATGCTTTATATAAAGTAGCCCCAAAAATAAAAAAAAAATCTTATAAAAATCATAGGACTTTGAGTCGGGCCAGATCGACCAGGGAGTATTCCTTTTGGCTAAAATCCTGTCCTACAGATCAGGTGATAGTGTAGTTCACAGACGGCCGGACAGATGTTTTGAAAAACAACTCTTTCGGTTTTAGGGAACCCCAGGTGTGTTTCTGTGGAAATTTCGAAATCGAGCTTCACAATTTATAATTTTCTCTATACTACGAACATTTTCATTATGTAGGTGCGTAAAGGAGGAAGTAAGAATACTAGTAGAACTTGCAAAAAACGTATTCAACACACAAACACATTTTAATGATAAAACTCTCGAACCTGGGTACTAAGGTTCAGCATGCCGCATCTTAACCCACTACACTAATACATCTAAAGCCAGTGTCTTAGAAATAGTATAAATAATTGGCGTTTTATATTTTATAAAAAGGTTATCAACGAAAATAGGAATTGCAGTTTTATATGTGCCCTTTGCTACATTCCAATGAATTTAAATTTATTTTTAATGAATTTAAATGAAAAATTTAGAGCCATTTTTTGAGAAGTTTTGAATATCTTGTTGAGACTTTATGAAAAAGAAATCTCCAAAAAATAAAATATCTATTTTAAATTCAAGAGACAAATTTAAATTCTTCAGACAAATCGAGCAGGAAATAACAAATTTGATGAAAATCCTACAGACGATTTAGACGCTAGCTATGTTCACAAACAGACAAATGGAGAATACTGTGATGAAACCCAATTTTTCACTTTCAAAGACCCACAACGCATGGATTCTGACAGCACAACGTATTAGAGAACGTTATTTAATACACGTAGGGACAAGACAAATCCACGTTTTCGATATCAGGGACCCATAAAACGAGTTTTTCTACCTAGAAATAAGCATTTTCCACTCCGGCTTTTCAATATTTTATCTATACATACGTGAAAAAAGTAAAAAGTGGTGCAACAAAATGCCACCGACTTTCTCGTACTAGTTACATTCCTATTCTTTTGAGTCAGAGATATCGTTTCGTCCTCTCCCCCTCCACTCCTTCCATGTATCCGCAAGACCATATGTTCCCATGTTTGTTTCAAGATACCTTCAGGAAAAATGAGAGTGGGGTTTAACATGCGAGAGCTCTCGCGCGGACACGCTAGTTATACAATAGTAGAGCAAAACCATCTTCATATGAATTTTTCTGAGAAAATTTGAAGCTGTTATTGAGAAAATACGGTTTGAGTGTTTCTGAAAATGCTGAATTTTCAGCTCAAGTTCACATGAACACTTTTGATATTATGAGAAAATTTATTAAAGATGATTTGAAATATTTTTATTCACAAATGCATTAAATTATAAGATACGTCTGTGATATAAATACTAACAACCAGAGGGTAATTCAGAAGTGATAATTGAAAAAAATAGAAATATTTTTAAAATGAAATTGTTTACTTTCTGCAGAACGGTACCAATTGAATCCGTTAATTTATTTTAACTTGTATGTGATGTTGAAAAATATCTTCTTTCCGAGATGCCCACTTGAAGTGAGACTGCCCTTCTCACTTGCCTTCGCTCGCTTGACAAGCAGCGTGTTTGGCTGATGGCACCGTGCATCGACTGATGTCACTGCAGCGCCTCTGAACGGGAGGTCCTAGGTTCGAGCCCCGACGGCGGCAGAATTTTCGGCCCTAGCTTTTCAGCTAGATCGAATTCAGTCGCTGTCTAGAGGAGAATTCTAGCGGCCGGCTGCTCTGATCGGTAGTTTTCCGTGGTTTCTCCGATCAACACCAAGCGAATGCCGGAGTAGTACCCTACCAAACGGGCCACGGACCGCGTGCGATCTATTCTTCCGCTTCTATCCTCTCCCCTTACACACACACTTACACTAACATGCACTACACTGCCACATATTCCGGGAGACCGGTCGGGAGCTTAGAGCTTGTCCCGACTGGGACGGTGCCCCGCTGGTGGGAGAGTCCCGGTTAGGGGAAACCCCACTAGCCGACGGAAGGTCGGCGCCGGATCTCGCCATCCAGCGAGGCAAGACCACCGCCGTCTCCCGAGAACAGACACTGTAATGCGCGAGTGGGGTGAGTGGGGTGAGTGGGTGCGCAGCGCTGTTCCAGTGGCGCGCCGAGACGGAGCCGGCGCAGAAGGAGGCGCGCAAGCGCGAGCTGCTGCGCGACACCGTGCCCTTCTACCTGGGCCGCTTCGAGCGCGTCGTGGCGGACAACGGAGGCTTCGCCGTGGCCGGACAGGTGCGGCGCCACGCTCTTTCATTCGCAAGCCATGAATTTCCTCTTCTTACACAATTTTCTGTCAATGTCTGAAATACGTTGTGGGTGGTAATTGAAGACATTGTTGCATTTTTCTCGGAGTATTCTCGTTCAATTTTAGTTCTTTTCTGTCAATTTTGGATTTTTTAGTTAGTTTTTAGAAATTTATATGGGAATATAGCAATCATTTGACGTCTTTCAAGGATTGATTATAAGGTTTCCTCACTTTTTCTCCCCAAATCGCCTGTTACATTATATGTACTCTTGTTCAAAGAAAAATATTCCTATTCAATTCCATCTTCCAAACCTGTAACTGTAGACAAACATGGCCACCCTGTGAGCCGAGAGAGAGATGCTTTGACCAATCGCTATTATTCAGAACCTTTGTGTCTATGGGATTGGCGCAAAATCCCAAGGGGCAGGAAAGTCGCTGTCCCGGGGCCGGGCTCCATTTGTTTGCTCATGAGGCGGAAATACCGCCATCTCTTGCTGTCGCCTGATAAATATTTCTTTGGGGGTGTTTTCGGTCGAGTATTGATGTCAATGGACCAGTGAATATTTAGCTCTTTAGCAACAATTATACTAGCTTTAAATAGTGAACTCCCAACTCGCTGTCGAAATTGCTAGTTGCAAATGTTCAACTCAGAAACAATTTACAGACCCTCTCTGGTCGTTCTAGCGTATAGTTCTCGCATAATTCCGAAATGTTTATAAAATTGTGGAGTGTTGCAAAATTGTTAATTCGCGTTTTTCGGTTCTGGGACATCGGGATTCTCCCTACTTGGTGTTCGGAAATTGTTTATAAATTTGCAAACGTTGCAAATTTAGTATATTCTCCTCTGAATGGACTTTATACGCCAAACAAAATTTCGCAAACTGGTCGGTGGCATCATCTTTAGTTCTCGAGATATGTAATTGTTTATAAGAACTTATAATGTCATAATCACTCCCATTTTTTTGTACTCATTCCATTCACTATCCCTACACAAGTATTCTGAAAAGGCGGTTTTGCAACGTCCCGCTTCATTTGTTCGCTACCTACGCTCAATGCTTAGGGCGGAGGCGAGATCGCGGCTAAACGGTGCTTCGGGAAGAAATTATTGTTACTCGAAAAAACCAGAGGGATCGTTTACTGGTGGTATCCTAAGTTTATTGTAACAATTTCTGTCTTATGGCAAAATAATGGAAATTGTTACATACTAACTACGGCTGTGTTTTAAAATTCAAACTTTCCTTTTTATTCAAAACAGCTATTAAAACACCCATTTCAATATTCTAATTCGTTAAAGTGTTATTAACTTATAATCAAATTTTCAGGCAAATTAAAAAATGGTGAGACAAGCAGTTTTACGGTGATAATTATAGAAACCGTATTTATTTTAATCTTTTTTATTGAACAGTACGATTTGGGTTGCTTTAAATTCCTCGGGTAGCAAGGAAATTGATTATAAAGATAGTATATTGCCAACTGCGTTACGTCGAAACGATGGACCACAGAGCGATATTACCACTGGTATTTTATCTTAAGGGTAAGTCGATCTATGGAAGGGTTCAATATTTTGGATTTTTCAAAGACTCTGGTTCACAGGCCAGCGATAGAAAAATTAAATGAAGGTTCATCTACCGATAAATGTAAAAACTAGTGGTGCAACAGAATGGCACAGATTTTCTCGTGGTAAAGTTTTCCAATTTCCTTGGTGTGAACTGCTTTTACGGTCTTGCCCTATCTCCTTGCCAGATGCCATCTATCGCCGCTCCAAGTACACTTTTGACATTTCTCACCTTTTCGGTTTCCTAATAGTAGAACCGAAATATTATTGTAGGAATATTAAAGAAAAGTGAAACTTTTTCCTAAATGGCAATTTCCATTGAAAAATTTAAAGCCGTTTTTAAGAAAATGGAAATTAAGCATTACTGTAATTGCGAAATTTGAAGCTCATTTTCACAGGAATCTATCGAATGTTCGAAAAACTTCATTTAAAGTCATTTGAAGAACTTTAACTCACAAATACAATAATGTATACAAATCGATGTAAATGTGCATATTAACGGCGTCAGTGATATTTAAAAAAATACATTTGTGTAATTTTTGAAAAAACAGAAGAATAGTCCAATATGAACACTGCACCATATTAAATAGTGCAATTAGCACAATTCGTTGGAAAAGTGTGAAGAAAAAAATTGGAGTCATTTTTGAAAAACGGCATTTTAGCGTTTCTGAAAATGCGGCATTTTGAGTTCTTTTTCGCAAAAAACTGTTGAGTTTGCAAGAAACTTTATATGACATAATTTAAAGCACAAATACTCATAAGTGAAATAATGTGAAGACATTGCTTCTAATGTAAATATTATCGACATGGGAGACAAGTCGAACAAATTAAATTTTTGTAATTTTTGAAAAAACAAAAGGATAGAGCGATATGATGTGTGTGTTATTTTGTAGATTGCATTTAGTATTATCCCTACCAAAACTTTAAAAAAATTGATCCGTTTCCGAGAAAATATTGTTTTTGTTACTTTTTAAAATTGCAAATATTGCACGCAATGTTTCGCGAAAACTATTAAAATTTTCAACAAAAATGAACGTGACCTTAATGAAAGAACTAAATAAAGAAATTTTACTCTAAGGAAATATCTCTATCTTCAATATTATAGTTCTAAAAAGAAACCGAAAAAATTCAAACTTTCAACATTTTCGAAAACTCTATCAATACTTTATAAGTATATTTTGCTTAATTCTTACAAGAAATTTAGAGAAAAAATTTCGTGCCGTGTTTGAGAAAATTTTGAAAATGTCCGGGGAACTTCGTGTAAAAAAAAAAAGCAAATTTTAAAGATTGTTTTTCAAAATCTCAAAGCTTCGACTCGACTGATGGTCATGTCCGTCCAATTGACGGTCGGAACAGGGGGACATACAGACGGACAGATGGACAGACGGACGGATTGACGGTCGGAAGGACGTTTTGAAAAATAACACTTTTTCGGTATGAGGGGACATCAAAACATGTATTTCCGTTAAAATCTCGAAATCGATTTTCTGCAGCATTGCATAACTTTCTCTATTATTCCGTATATACGAATGTATACGGGAAAGTAACTAGTGGTGTAACAGAATGGCACAGACTTTCTCGTAGTATTTTTTTCTAATTTCCTTGGTGGGGGCTGACTTTACGGTCTTGTCTGCCACGTGTCTGCTGCCATCTATCGTCGCCCAAAGTACATTTTTTTGAAATTTCGAAATTAATTTTCCGCAGCATTACATAACTTTCTCTATACTACGTATATTACTCTGTACATACGTATGTGTATGAGAATGTAACAAACGGGATCCCGGCCACGGGACAGCGACTTTCCTGCCCCTTGGGATTTTGCGCCAATCCCATAGACACAAAGGTTCTGAATAATAGCGATTGGTCAAAGCTTCTTCCAGATCAATGGGTATCCAAGTTTGTCGGCACGGTTTGGATAATAGAATTTGATAGGAACCTATTTCCTTTTGCAAAATTACACTGTACAATTACCAGTTTATTTGTTGGTTTTTTTCTTTTCATTTTTTTCAGTTTTTGATAACTATACGATTTTTTCACATACTTTATGGAACATGAATAATGAATTATAAAATGACTTAGCAACATGCGTTCAATGTAGCAAGTCCGTTATTTTTTGGGAGATCCAATTCCCTCGCTGACTCTATACTCGCAGACTACAAATGTCCATGTCAATTATTTTACAAGTTTTAGCAAATATTCACCACTTTTGTAAAAAATAGTAATTCGTAAACGAACACAAAAATTAATTTTAATTAAACCCTATTAAAAAATAGCTACTAAACGAGTTAACGGCACAGCCCAACAAATATTGATTATTTCAACTAAGTAAAATGTTCATGTTTTTCAATTATTTTAACCCTAGTTAATAAAGAAATAAGACCAAAGATAGATACAGCAAGTGTACAAGAATAGACTAATATGTTCATCTGTTTGTCATCTTTGTAAATTTTGAAATAAATCCATACGCGCCATACGCCATTTTTTATCAAGGATTTAACATATTTACGGAAATAAAATGTTTTATTACGACAGGCTACAGGGCTTCAAAATGTTCGTGCTGGCCATGACCTGCTGTGCTCACGCCTCTGCGTGGTTGTGTAGGACTAAGTTCCGAGAATACGTTGTAGAGCCGACATTTGGCTACTTCAAGCTTACGCGAGAAGTAAATTTTACTCAACGTTTATTAGTAAGGCGGATACTGTAAATGTTGTATAGCCGAATAATATTAAACTTTTCATCAATAGCTTTGGTAAATAATGTGTTGCTCTTCCTTTGGAAAACATTCTTTTGGAGGTCATTAGAGGTTGGCAAAACAGAGTTAACTAAAATTTGTTTTGGCGAAAACTGAGTAGTCATTATTTAATCAAAATTACTTTATTATTCTCATATAAATAAATCTTGGGATAGAAAATTGCTTTCAGCCTTTTTTCATAAATTTGTGTTCTTAGCAAGAAGAATATTTTGAAAATTTGACAATCCAAGGAATGGAAGTATATAAGCTTACTTTTATTTCCTATCTTTAGTATATTCAAAACTTCAAAGTGTGAACTTTTATTAAGCGTACTCCAATAAGAGCAAACACGTATAACGTGGTAATATTTAATTACTTTTATTTCTACGCGATTGTTTGAGAATACGAGTACTCGCAACGATTAGTACCCATGCGCCAGTGGCTTCTCGTATCAGTTGTAGCATGTTTACATTTCAACTAAAAACCATGAACATTATGTAACATGTTTCATTCTTCTAATCACTCTCCCACGGGTCATGATCGTATCTTAATCTCCACGCATTATCTGCAAAGCAGATAACAGAGAATGATGCGCGTGTGCACTGCAGGCTCAGAGGTCAACATCAGCGGCGGCTGCTGCCCCAACAGAATGGAGGTTGCACCTCCGTCGAAGGAAATGCAATTTCCAAAATGCAAAATACGAATATATAGTAAAAATGGAAGCAATTCAAATTAATTAAAACTAAGTTAAATAAAAGTCTATATTGAAACACTACCTACATAATTTTATGCGTCGGGTCCGCATAAGAAATATACACCTCCCACGCACGTGGTTCCGGCTTTGATTTCCACTGGGCACTTAAATTCGACTCCAGTTCATCGCAACAAGCACTATTGCTTCAACACGTTTCACATACATTAAATTATTTTATTTCGAAAACTTCACAACCGCGGTATATTTGGCAATAATGGAAGATCTTCGACACACATTCGTATTTACAAAATCGTTCGCAAACCGCTGGCTAGCTGCAGCCACACTGGCTTCCGCGAGACACTTAGGGACTTCCATCCAGAACGGCCATCTTTACACCAAGAACTCATCAAATGTACGTTTTGAATCAACAAACTTAATATCAAATGCAAACAAAGTCTCCAATTATCATAAACAATGCATTGAATATCGTCAATAATTGATTGAACTTGTGTATTTTGAATAACAAATGAAATTCATTAAACTACGTTGCAGTGAGTCAGATGAAGACAGAATATGGGTATTCCCCTGAGATTCCCTCCGTCGCCGCGCAGCGCGACAGCGCCACTAGACTGGTTGCGCCACCAAAGGGCCGAATGTTTCCCGTGTTAAATCGAAGTGCCAAAGAGTAAAACAGTAAACACATTAATGCAGCCAAGAGCTTGATGTAATTCCTGGCAAGGCACCAGTCACCGGAGAGCGCGCCAGTTGGACGCTCTTTGGTTTCAACGTGATTTCATATGCATCGATATTGCGGCAATATCTTGAATATTGAATATGTTAAAAGGAAAATGTATATTCCTAAAATATTATGAGATCGTTTTCATTTTCTGGGGGTTGTGCAACCGTGCAACCTAAGCACGAGCCGGCACTGGTCAACATCGAAACGCTGCCCAGACGCCACAACGGTAAAGTATAGGCGATAACAACCCGTCGGGCAGCGGAGCATTGAGAGGCGTATAGCAAGTGAGGTTACACATCTCAAACTCCTTGGGAGGGGACGAGTCGTCCGGCGTAGAAGGACGCGACTGACTCCGCGGGCGATGACAAGAACCCGGAGGCAAAGGCGGCGGTGGAGAGCAAACTCGACGAGAAAATTGCAAATCGGGCTCAGCGAACGGCGTTGGCAAAGAGACATTTATTTGACGTTTTAGACGTTTTAGAGACAATTTACGTTCGAATAGAAAATGTACGAATTTCAATAGTTATATAATCATTGTTCTTCCCATAAAATTTTAGAAAAAACTGTTTGTCCGGAAAGGGATGATCCCCGCCTATCCCGTGATGAGGAGTTCTTGGTTGCTTTAAAATAACCACAGAGTTTCGGGAATGGCTGCGTTTGCTCACAGAATCTAGGCTGCCCCCACACTTTTTTTGTGAACCACTAGGCAAAACGTGAACCATCAACATGTTAAGCCACACGCCGTCAATGCCATGTCCAATATTTCTAAGACTTCCGGTTCCACACCATGTACATTTGCGCCGATTCAACCTGAACTTGCAGCGAGCTTTCCTATGAGAACATTGTCCAGGCGAAAGTTTTATAAATGTTTCTTTCATTTAATCAGCTAATTATGGTTTCTTTAAATGAAAAATAATACAGTACCAGGCACAAATATTGCATACATACAATGTTCGTACAAGCACGACTCCGAAGAACACAAATTAAAAAATTTTTTTTTTCCTCGAATAGATGACTCGTTTATTTAGAATCATTCGATTGTCTCTCTGATTACATTTTTTGTTCAGAAAATATTTCCCAATGTCGCAAATTTCAAAATTGAGCGAAACCGAAGTAAAAGCAATCTTCTGTGACCCATAGAGTTATTCATGAAATTAGTAAAATCAATGCAGCAATATAATGTTTTGTACTTCAAGAATTATCTTCGTACATTATGAAATTTTCTTGTGCCACTTGCAAATAACTGGTTAAGTTAATTGAGTTAGAACATTTACTCATTGTAATCCCACAATTCTGAATGAATGAATGCTTTATTTTACGTGGCGAGGCTCAGGCCATGAGGCCTGCTCTTCCGTCTGACCACGCAAATTTCGTTACGCTCCTTTCACCTACTAGGGGAGAAAGAAGGTATCACGTGGGGGACGAAACAAGCAATATGAATTTACCTCAGAGGCTTCATTTACGCTTGAGGATCTTTTACATGCAGTAAATATACTAACATGGCACAGCCGGTTTTACTTCCCATCCGAAGGATTTTTTCGCCCTTAGAAAGCCACGGCTCTGATCGGATTTGAACCCGCAAACTTGGGTATAACAGCCCGAGACGCTAACCGTTCCACCATCGCCGCCACTTCTGTACCGTAGTATGAAATATTAAAACACTTCTGGTGGGGTTCAATTGAAGAAGATTGAAATTGAGCGAGCTTGAGCTTCCTCTCCGTGGGTATGTGTGGGGCCCCACCCGCTCCGTGTCGTTGGCAGTTGACGCTCTTCGAGCGAGCGAATGCCATCGGGCGAGCGCTCATCCAAGCCACGCGCTCATTGGCGGTCGCGGTCGGGCAGGGAGAAGGCTACGAGTTGGGAGAAGGTGTCCCTCAACTTCAGCGCTTTCTAGTTCAACGCGGTACGTTTAGTTGCCATCTGATCCATTCTTGTATAATGTGCTGACTAAGAGATTATTTGATACTTTTTAACCTCTGTTACTTCTAAAACTTACAGGCAATAGAATAAATAAAAAGTAGTGCAATTGTTACTTATTTGTATTGGAAAAGATGTAATGTGTGTAGCTAGTATTATATTTTTAAAACATCGAGGTTGCCTTTGTTCCCAGTTGACCTGGGCAGACTTCATGTTCGCTGTTTCTCTGGAAAACTTCGAGCTGCTGTTCGGCTCGCGAGCCCTGGAGGCGTACCCGTCCCTTCGTGCTCTTAAGGAGCGTGTGTTCACGCTGCCTCGCATTCAAGCCTGGGTGCAACGCCGACCTGTCACAGAGTTCTAATTATGTTTTGCTTTCGGTACTGGCCGATTCGGAGCTAAATGACAAACGACAAACATCTGAGATAAGCACTCACTGCCATGTCTCTAAATTGTTGCACATACAATCTGATAAATAAATTTCCGCTCAGATGTTTAGTAGTCGATGTTCGGGAAACGAAGAGCGAGAACTAGGCATTACTATACGTTAGAAGACAAATAAAAAGTGTCGCTGCACAAGAAAATTGGTTAGATCGTTAATGTTGTGCTCTGTAAAATGGAGTAGCCTTTGAGCACCGTTTTCTGTGGTAGGTTGCCAGTTGCTTGATGTTTCTAGGTCTGCTTCACCAATTGTTACGCCTACAAGTATTGGTTAATGTTTGTAGATTTCTAACATGCGCACATTTCATTAATCAGTGTGAATTTCCTATTAAAACTTCAAATCATACTTTTTTTTAAATAAAGAGACGGTACAGGCCTAGATCAAGCGTAAAAGTGCACCAAAGCAGCATTTGCCAAACATTTTGTAAACTTAAAATCTCAAATAAAGTTAACATGAAAAGATTAATTTCGAAGATTATGTAAGTAAGAACTATATTAAGGATTAATTTGTGAAAGTTACATACAAAAAATTAAACATCTAATAATAATTTTTGGCCTGTGATATTTTTCACACTGATATCTTGCTTTCTTACAAATGGAGGAGAGTGAAAATCCGAACTATTTTGATACAATTTATTGAAGTTACACTTCAACATCAGTACACATGTCACATTTTCGCATTTCTCTGCGAAAGCGAAAAATATTGATAATCGGTTTCGAATATATCATTTTTTAAATAATCGACCTCAAACAAATGTTGAAGGCAATAAGTGAAATGCAGAAGAAAACGCACCCAAAGGAGAAAACATGACAATGCCGGAAGCGCTAAGGATTCATCAAATTCTTTAAGTTGCGTTGAATTTTCTTTTCGCTTATGAATTTCATTGAATCTAGTTCTATGGCTGTTTGGTTATAACCTTATTGATAATTATCAATCAATTTCGAACGTTTCTAACGATGGATCTAATGTTTCTCGAAATGTTTAAAAAGAAGTATTTCTTCTCGTTTGAACAATTTGCACTTCAAGGACGTTAATTATAGATAATTACAAGAAGTATTTTTCGGAATGGCTATTTCTGTAAGCAGTGATTCTTTACATCAATAATATAAATATCAATTGCGGTAAACATTATTAATTTCTTTAACTGAAACGAGGTTGAGGATTGTTATGAAGATTATAACTTCAATATAATTGACAGTTCTTGATTTTACATTGGTTTGAATATGACTTCTCGATATCTTGATTGAATGTCAATATCTTCAGTAAAAAATATCTCTATTTGTTCTAGACTAAAAACAATTGCTCTGGGAGAGGTGATAAGTTAGTTAGTAATGATAAGCTATTTGTGTTATATGGTTAATTACAAGAGGTATATTCAGATCTCTTTGAACTTGCGTGTTATATGTAACCCGTGAACCAGTCCGAGTTCTTAAAAAATTGTTTTTAATAACCGTTAATTGTTAAGATCGCTAAGTGCAGGGCTTCTACCAAGTTCATACGTTAGTCATAGAAGGTAGAATGAATGATGAGGAAAATAAAATTAGACGTTTAACTTTCATTGCAGACCATGGATTAATTAGAGAAAATAATTTTAAATTTTTTATGAAAATTGTATGGCTGCAAGATTATTTTGTCGAATTATTGAAAATGACACACCTATTTCATTTAAATAAAGTTTTTCATCCATTTTTTGACAAGGCATTTTATATATTATACATCTCCTCTTAATATTGATTTCTGTACTGGTGCACTTTGTTATTCACGTGCATTTTATCATAATTTTCGTAAATCGAATGAACTCATAGTTTTTAAGCATAAAATGCAAATAGTAATTATAGGAGAACGCTCATTTTAAAAAAAGGCATATTCACGAGGGGAAATTATTGATTCTATCTTTACTTTTACTGAAAATTGCACACTTCAGGAAATGCAATTTTCCATTTTTTCGACAATGTATCACCAATTCAAATGATAATTGCTTTGATATTAATTTTTTTTTACAAATATTGAACCCCATTGACTTACTGTTTTCTTCTCTTTTAGTGTCTTTCAGGAATACCTTCTGATTTTTAAAACTAAACTTCAATACCTTTTATTGCTTTTTAATTAATGCCGATCAAATACTGCTAATGTGAAATGTCGCGGTCTCATGTGATAATTATTTCTGAGGTCATATTAAAGCAAAATAAATTTTATGTTACAAGATCCCAAAGTAAAAGTGTACTGTCCTTTCTTACGTTTTCGATTCGTGACCGGTGAAATATATTATGAAAGAAGGATAAATGTTTTACCTATAATTAATCTCCAGAGAAATTATATGACAACATAGTGTAAATGAGTGAATTTAGACAAACATTACAGAAAATTCGAGAATACTTTGAGCTGGACTAAGTTGTAATTTTACAGTTTTGAGGTTGAGTTAGCCACACAGCGTATTAGGGCTTCCACGTATTGTGATCCCAGCGGGATCAAATTTTCTAAATATAGTAGTTCTTTTCGAATACTTAGAAATACAGCAACCCATACCTATAATTATTTTTAATAAAATATATCTTGTCAAATTTTTATTCTCGTATTTTTCTTGGGCTACCGCCGGTAGCCTTGGTAGCCCAAAATATACGCCACTGTTGTAAAATAACAAAAGTTTCGTATTGAAAGCAGTGTGCTAAGGATCATTGTCCTATTGAAAAATATAAGCTTATCGTAAATTCATTGAAGCAGAACTGGCTCTCAAATTTGTTATTAAAATGTCAATATAGTCATATTGGTTCATTATAACGTCTATGAAGTGCAAATTCGCGACTCTACTAGCACTCGTACACATCCATACTAAGAGCGAACAACATCCGGGTTTTACGGTAGGAATTAAATTCTGCGGGTGCAACTCTGTGTTCTCTTTCCTCCACACTAGACGCCGACCATTCGTTCCAAAAACGGAGAATTGTCTCATCCCAAAAGATGATGTTCTTGGTTAAAAAATGATGTTCTTGAAAAAAAAATTATTTAAAATATAGATACATTATAGAATCCTTTTATTTTCCTCTTAATTTTCTGACGCCTACTCGATAACTCGAATCAGAGTTATTATTGAGTGAAGAGAACAGGTGTCCATTCACTTTTTACACTAACTGTATACGTTATTTTATCTCGCAACTTATGTCTGGGAGAACCTGCTCTTGTGGCAATTTGGCAACCGCGTGAAATACCTTTGGCTTCCTTTCACTTCTAGAGCCCTTCCGACAGCCGCATACCCTCAGGTTTCCGGAAACGCGGCGGTTTTAGTTGAAAGAAGATAGCACTGTTCTGGCCTAGGACAGTAATTCTTTCTAGTTTGTCATCCTCGTACAACTCGCGTTTAAAAAAGAATCGTCAATATCGCAGTTTTGGCATTCATAATATTTTGTTTTGAATAATAGTTTATTAATTATTTTCTATAATTACGGTTGTGGTTGCAGATATTAGATACTAAGCTAGATAGCTATTATAGGCAGAACCACGACCGACTCTAAAGTCGGCCGTGATAGAATACAGCCGCTGTCTGGAGAATTCTAGCGGCGGCGGTACGCTCTGATCATTAGTTTCCCGTGGTTTCTTGATTCAATACCAGGCGAACACTTAGGCAGAACCCTAACCAACGGGTCATGAACAAATAATTCATGCCAAATAATGAAGAGCTTGACGGTGATATTTCACGATATATCTTATTTAGTTCTCTCTGAGTCGCTTTTTATTCATGTTAAGTTGCTGTTAATAAATAAATCACTCGAAACTTTCCTCACATCTTCAATATCACAGTTTCGTTTCTAGAGCATACTGAACAGTATCGCAGAAACGACGTTCTGGCTGCCCGCTCATGTCCCAGCCAGGGAGGGGGGGAGTCTTGCGCATCGTCTCCGACTTCCGCCAATGGGAAGTTTTAGCGCCACGCGTAAGGTAGCGACGTTATGCACTAACAGTCACGTGACGGACCTGGAAGTCATAACGTCTTATCTAAGGCCTAACGTACGACTTTACACCTTCATAAATAGTGCACGCCTATAGGAATATCTACGGTCACCTTACAAACGGCAAAATGGCCACCTAAAGACAGGAAAGGTATTTTACCGGCTCTAATAAACCGATTCCCGTATGTAAAGCAGTTACAGTTATTCCTTACCAACTCCACAACGCTGGCAAGAATTAATGAAAATGTCGGAGAGGTGACGGGTAAGAAGTTTGCGAAAAAGAAGTTGAAATCATACCTTCGGGTTAGGTTATGTCTTACGCTCATAAACGAACGCCGTTTTAAAATATTCCTTACATTCTCAAGAAAAGCCGATTCAAAATTCCGAATTGCCATAAATTTAAAACTCCGTGCACAATGTAGATTTGTTATACTCCTGTCTCGTATCGTGGTTTAAATGTCTCACCACTTAGTCTACACTCTTTGATATATTATGGAACTTCTTTGTTCAACGCTTGAAATGCTTTCGTTTTAATGCATAACGCAACGTCGCAATTGCCAACACTCTTCTGAACGTTGTTCATTGCGACCTTATAAACTCGATAGCCACGTGATCAATAGAGTTTAAGGATGTCTCCTTACGCCTGGTGCTAAAACTTCCTAATGAACTTCAGACACCAGTTTGCGTTATAATATTAGCGGGAATTTTAAATGCAGCCAGATACCAAAATTATCACATCGTTCGTTACAAGACATTGAAATAGATTTATGAATCATTTCATTTAAACATTGCATTTTGTACACCTTCATCATGTTATTTTTTGTTGGCTCCGAAGGAAATTGTCCCTTTATGACACTTTTGAAACGTTTCTCAACGCCTCTCGCTCTCCGTGCAACATGGCAGCCAGCGCCTGGTCTGGCTTTTCAAGCGAAGTTCGAAACGTCGCCTCCGTCACATAGTCCGGCGCAAAACCGGCTAAAATCGGTGCACCGGAGGAACCCACCCATGTATTATGTATTTCCACTATGCATACTATTTTTATTATGCATTATGTATTTCCGCCATGGTCCCAGCCCACCCCCATCCCGTTCCACTCGGCCTTGTCTCCCTCAGCCCGAAAGGAAAACCAACTGACAGTCGCGTACTTAGCCGTCATGAGTCTTGAATGGGGAAAACCGCCACAGGAAAGACAGAAACAGGACAGATGCTGCAGCGTATGTTCGACGCTCACCCCCCTCCCGATAGACGCATCATGCCAGCCACGGAAGTCTTGACTGGCGGCAGATACGCGGTTACCAAATCACCACATAAGAGGAGGTATTTCCAGACATGAGTAAAGATTCTTTGTCTACACACACCAAAAAGAGTCCATGATGATACCTCGTGTCAGTTCAGCGAGTGCCGTTGGAGTTTAGAAATAACGATATTTTGTCGTTGCTTAAATAGCTAATTATTTCAGTATTTTAAGTCATGGATTATCATAATTTATAGTGTAATATTATTTATTCACTTTGGTTATTTAAAGTCAAACTCTACGAAACCAGGTATATCGAAATTTTCAAAAAAACGAAACATACGCTGTGTTGCCCACGTTTTCGATAAACTTGGCCTTCTGCCACGTCAACCCTTGGTTTCACCACTTTGGTATAATTATACTTAACTATGAGGGGTTTGTCTTCACGATGGCATATTCATATGGCAAAGTTTTTCGCGCCTTTCTCGTTCGTGTCGCTAGATATCGCTTGATCTGCAGCACTGCTTGATACGATCATGCGACATTAGCGGCACGACTGAGAAAGGCGCCAAAAGCCGTGCCATATTTCATCGTGAAGACAAGATCCTCACACGCCATGTTATGAAAACCCGAGTGTACAGCAATATCCTCCTACTAAAAGAATTAAATATCTTTTAAATTAGTTGTATATTTGATATGTTATCTTCAAAGAAACAATTCAGAGGATTTGCAATGTTTGGGCAGTTTCAATTTCAATTTTTGCATGCTCTGGAAGCAATTTTGGGGGGATATGACATCATTTTTTAACATCCAGCTTTATCGTATTACTTGACTCAACTTTTTTGTGATTGTACAATACTTCCAGGAGAATCAAATGAGGTGTTCCATATTTTTGCTAAAAAAAAAAAAAATATGAACCCTAAACAGTGCTTCTGACCAAACTTCATACACTAGAAGTGATAAGATCAACACCAAACATCAACTAAATCAAAATAATAAAATATGAGTTAAAAATTTGATCTCACAAATCAAATAATTAAATACCAAACACTAAAAATATTATATTTAAATACGAACCAAAGCAAGGCTCTAAAAAGTTGAGTAATTCTCATCAGCCATTTTTGTGCCTCGCATTGCTGTAGTGAGCTGTGTTAAAACACAATGTTTTGAATTTGCTTTTTTGAATATTAATGTGAAATTGAATTCATTAATATATTCATAAATGAGAATTATTGAAGACTATCGTTGAAACTCGTTAATATTAATTTTTTGATTGAGCAGATGATCATGTAATTTAATTAATTGCAGTTGAGATGTAAGAGGCACTATTCATACGTTGCTGAATGATGATAATTATGTCAGTAATTGTTAAAAATTGCTGACTTGCTTGTTCGTCTTGATGTCAGAGAATCTTAATAGTATACAATCTGGACAAGAGGAAAAAAAGTTGAAAAAACTCCATTCTTTATAACCATTTGTGCTTTTTTAAACAATTACTGAAAGACTTACGTATTTAGGTGATGTCTATACAAGAATCATCGAGCTGGTTGCATGATAGTACAAGCAATTTGAAATATTATGAAATTTGCTTCTCTATGAACAATGTTTAATAAACAACATAAGAAAATGTCATAGTGTTTCAAGAATACTGTCTAAAATTAGTAATTCTTTAAAAAAATATCTTCAATTTAACAGTATATTTGCAAAAAATTTATTCAAAACACTGTGTTTAAATACATATTTTGAACGTTGCATACGCTACCATACAACATATGCAAAGCGAGACATGAACAACAAATGATAAGATCTCTCTTCCCAGAACGCTAACCAAACACTTTGAATTTTTCAAAAGCAAATCTTCTTTGTCTAAAATTTTTAATTGTGTTTTAACTGCAGTTTACACATTTCCTAACTGGAAGTAAAACAGCATAGTCCCATGTCTAGCAGGAGATATGTAAAGATAAAGTAATTTTGCTTAACATATTTCATCACTGTTTAATGGACTAGTGCAGATGAACTTAATACAAATATAATATGAAGGAATACAACTAAGGAAAAGAGCTTATAATAGTATTAACAAAGGCTGTCAATAGGAAACTAACCCAATATTTTCTGAATTTGTGGATCATGATTTCTAAATAAAAAAATGTTTCAGACCAATATTTTGTCAATAAAATTAATTTCTTAAATGTGGTGTAATAAAAAAGTTCTTTAAAATATCACTAAATGTATTATCTATAACGTCATTTATATTACCTTTTATTAAATTGTTCAAGAAAAATAAACTTAAACCTGTTATGTAAGTGACAAACATTGTTGCCTTTTTATTGCCATGAGACTAGATTCAGGTATAATCTTCTAAAAGAATGTTTATATTTCAAATGTGTGTTTATATTTGTGTTGTTATTAAGTGTTTTTCGTGTTACAAGTTATGGCTGATAATACCTTGTTAACAAAATGTGGTCACTACAACATCTTGCATTTTAATTATGACCTTAATTGAAAACAATGTGGTCTAATGTTTCTTACTTAGAGGAAATGTATTTTTGGATATGTATTTCTCTGCCATGAAACATAATAGTGTAATAAATATATTGTTGAATGAGACTTAAAAAAGATAATTAATAGTACTTGTTCTGAATCTGATATGTACTAAATGTAACCAAAGTAAATACTAATGGCAATTCTGCAGAATATAGAGAAAATGAATTTGACTTTTTGATTCTTATTTAATGAAACTAGTACCTGTACACTTCCTTTTTATAAATTAATTATGAGGAACTATGCTTAATGTTTTTGGGATGTAACATAATAGAATGGCGAGTTTGCAACAAATGTATGCAAGCTTGGGGTAACCAGACTTTTCTGCTTTTAAGAGTATTATACTCTATTGAAGGTAGGTCTACATATTATATGTTCTCTTTGCAAAGTCCTTCATTTTTCATATTTTTTGCAAGCTCTCAATTTTTACTTTCTCAATACTTCCTACATAAGAGTGTAATAAAGAGTAAGTATTCCATTGACAACAAGTGGTGATTTTTCAATGGAAAGATTTGCAGCATCTGACTTCAAAATGTGTAATTTTTGAAAAATCAAAAGAATACATTAAAATAGCATGCTATTTGGTGTATTTAGCACTATCTGAAAATCATTTGAAGCACTTCTGCTCACAAATGCAATAATGTATAAAAGCACCCATAACGTACATTTTAACATGGGCGACATTTCAAACATATTATAAAATATTTATCTGCAACATTGTAGTTGTAGGAAGACCCCAACATCATTTCACACTTTTGCACTTTTTGAAATGACAGAGTTAGCAGCAAAAATCGGAACTGTGTCATCTTTATAAGTGGATTTCACCCCATTATTACTAGAAACAAAAACAAAAAATTGAGCCATATTGGCACATTGGAATGCACCACAAATGGACATTTTGAAAGAAACCACTTTTCTGTAATTAGTGGACCCCAAAATGTATATTTCCTCTGAATTCTCTAAATCGATTTTCCACATCAATATATACCTTTCTCCATACAATGAATAATGTGTACTATGGATAATACATTACTCTGCTTGTATGTACCAATATGAGGAAGTTAAAATGGTGCATGTCTCATTTTCGAAAATTGCAAAAGTTTAAATTTTCTCAGGCATCTTCCTATAACTACAATATTGAAGATATAAATTTGTTTTCTTGTTGAAGTGTTCTTCAAAGATAGTACATGTAAATAAGCATATGTACAATTTTTTTGAAAATATGAGTGTTCACATGAAATATAGACAATTTCAAAAATGGCTCCTATTTTTCTTAAATATAGCAAAGTACACTTATAAAAATGGCTCAGGCACCATTTTAGGTGAACTCTGTTTTTGGAAAATGCAACAAATTAACATTGCAAAACTACAAAATTGATGATAGAGATTTTTCCCTTAAAGAAATCTCTAAAATAAAATTATATCTTTAAAAAAGTTGAGCAAACTTTTTTTTCAAAATTAAGAGTAGTTTTTGTTTATTTTTTAAGTAAAGGAATTCACCCCCCAATAAAAAACAGCTCAGAATTTTTTCTTTACCCATATTTTCTTGAATAGAGCAATGTTAAGATATTAAAATGGCACGGTTGTCATTTTTGTTTAACTCGGAATTCTCAAAAATACCAAACATCTAAATTTGTCCATGTCTTTCTACAACTACAGTATTGGAAGACTTATTTTTTCTTACTGAAATTTGTTCTTTAAAGCTATTTTGAAACAATGTCACTGAAAATCTCTGCATTCATGAAAATTGCAAATGCTGGTTTTCAATTTTGTTTTAAATTGTCAGGAAGGTTGAGTTTACCTGTGGGACTGCTGGAGTAAGAGTAATGTGATTGACATGCTTAACTCCCGAACTAGTTTGAATCTCCTCAAGGAAAAAACATTTTTGCTAGATGGAAACAGGTTCAAGTAGTTTCTAATATTGTGTAGCCATTTAAAACAATACAAGAAAGTATGTGCTATTGTAGCACTAGTTCACATTGCTAATGTCATCACAAATGGGTCAGAGAAAAAGAAGCAGTGAATGGTACATGGGGAATCATGTAACAAGGTTTAATGAAGACAAGGATGATTTGAAAGTGATAATTCCATTTATAAAATTTATATTTACAATATAGCTATGTGGAACCAATGCTGTTTATGAGAGGTTGTCCAGTACTATCAAATATTGGCAGGAAGAAAGATCTCAAATGTCAATGCTCAATGAAATGTTGAAAGTAAAATGCAAGTTGTGAATAATTTAGGCTGAAAGTTAAGAATGTTCTTGATATTTTGAAAAAAGCAAAAATCTATTCAGAGAGATTACTGATTAATGATTTTTGAACACTACACATATGATTAATATATATGCTTTTTTAAACGTCTATGTAATTTTATCAACATTAAGGTCATCTCATTTTTAAGGAGTTTAGTTTTTGTGTCTTCACATTATGACACTCACACCTCCTCCCCAAGTACTTTTGGATAAAAAGTGTGATCAACCTGTACATAGACATACCAAATGCATGAGATTTCTTGAATACATAAAAAGTTATCTCTATCATCTTGAGAATGTTTTTTTTACCTTTATTCTACCCATTTTAGTAAAATAGAAATAAAAATTAGGTCGTTAGGTTTGAGACATATCAATAGTGATCATCTGCCATGAGGAGTGCCCACACGGGTAGTAACTTCATAGTTTGAGAAAACTTTACAAAACTAACACAAAAAGGGTTTAGCAAGATGAATAATTTACAAATTACAACCATGCTTAATGTACAAACTATCACACAATATATTCAAGATAAAATAAAGAAAGAATCCACTTGCAAATATCATATGGCCCATTATTTCATAGGTACAAACATCCAAAAATATCTTGCTCTGTAGCTTGGTTGGTCAATAAACATCAATATACTCATTTAAACCAACTTGCCCCAAGGGGATCTTAATGTGAACTTCTCATTGTGAATTAATTTAACATATTTGTAAAGACTAGTTTTCCCCATGTTTAATTACACAACCTATAATTTAGGTAATACTTAAAAACATATTGCAGTTCAGATTCCTGTCCTACAAGTTGAACAAATGTAATTCTCCTCTTACATACAAGTGATCTCAATTTCTTTTAACATAGCCAGAGACCTTGTCTGTTTGTAAAGACTTGAACTTATTGAAATTGTTTCTCTTAACTAGTGATTAGCTAAAGGGATTTCAGTTTTTGGGAAAATGTCATATTTTACCAGGTTTACAAATTGAAACAAACACTATCGGGTTAAAGTCTACATGTATTGCAAATCAACCCACAGTACAAGTGTACATAAGGTGTACAACAGTTGATAATCACAAGATGCACTTGGCTCTAGATACTGAAGGCTAGAACAAACCTCCAGTCCATGCATACATAAACAACACAACAGATTCTCTCTTACACACATTTACACTCAAAATGTGAATGTTCAGTCTCCACACCAAATGCTGTAATCACTTTGCAATAAAATCCATGGTTTTGTTCAGCTCGTGACATGCATATTGTTCTACATCATTAATAACTGAATCCAAAAATTGTCTAGCACTATGTAATGGAATCAATGTATGTACAAAATACTCAAATTTGATTTAAAATCACTCTGCAATTACTACACAAATAAAAACAGGTTTTGAAATTAAATATGTTATGTGGCATACATCCGGGATACCAAAACAGAAACTAGGAACAATTATAATAGATAATGCAAGAATGTGAAGATGTTATACCACAGCTGGACACAACCAATATATTACACAAAATACATTATCCTCCCACATGAAATAGGTTATATAGTTCTTACAGAGAAAGGAGGTTAATGAGCCTTATGTCTAGGAAACATCTTACAATTACAAGTAAAGAGGTTTGGTTGTGCATTACTGTATCTTTGAGCTGCACAATATTCAGTTTCTGATTGAGGCCTTTCAATTGCCTATTTATGGCCACCACTTCTTTTACAGAACTCATCAGAAGTCAATCACATTCATCTTCCACAAACAACATGCTGCATCAATTCTGCTTAAGTACTCACTCGGATAACATCCTTCCCATATTCCTGCAAACATTTTATTATGCCGCTGTTTAGATGTCCACAAATACAAAGGGATAGATCAAATCCAATGATCTTCCTATGTTTTAAAACTTACAAGAATGATACCATGTTTGGAATCAAGTACACCACTATATATAAAAACTATTCTTGGTTTTAGAGTTATACAGTTTTGTTTGATCAGTGCTCTTTGTAAGGTATACATTAAAAACAACTAAAAATCATTTGATTAATTACAAGACTTACAGCATGGAGAAAAAAACACTAGATGCATCCTACAGCAACCTAAAGTAAGACACTACAGGATGTGAACAACGCTGTTTCACATAAAAGAAACAAGCTTTATTGAATATTCAAATACACAGCAACTAGTACTGAAAAATTGTTTGACACATATCTTCTCACAAGTCATACTTGTAATCTATCAGTACTTCTCAAGATTTCACATTGCCACT
Source organism: Teleogryllus occipitalis (assembly GCA_011170035.1). NCBI lineage: Eukaryota > Metazoa > Arthropoda > Insecta > Orthoptera > Gryllidae > Teleogryllus > Teleogryllus occipitalis. The sequence continues at coordinate 111,726 of BLKR01002628.1, read as the reverse complement.
GTTGAAAAAACAATTAAAAAAAAAATACAATAATTTAAACTAATCCCTTTACACAGTTTATATTCAACTTTGTCACTGTGTAAGGACAGTCCATCCAAACTTCGGAGTAGACTGACAAAGGACACAGTCCCGGAGCAGAAAGCACCAGCCTATCCAGCCCAAAAGGCCACACAATGTGTATTGTTTAATAGCAAAATCTAGTCTATTTTGACAGTTGAATAGATTTTCCTCACAAACACACTAGTGCCCACGTAACCCACTGTACCACACATGATACCAAGAGCAAGACTGAACAAAGCCATGTAACCAAAGTAGAAAGCAGTCTGGAACAAGCCATACATTCTGAAAAAACAAAGTAAAATGTAAATCTAACAATACAACACAATAAAAAGGATTGTTTTGGCAAGAGACAAAAAATACTCACTTGGTTTTGAAGAAGAAATAATAGAATGAATACATATACACGTAGCCTGATGTAGAAGCTGCAGCAAGGAAGCTTGTCCATTGCCTGCAAATTATTGTTATTTTTTTTAATATTATTATTGTTATTATTATTATTATTATTATTATTATTATTATTATTATTATTATTATTATTATTATTATTATTATACGAGTCATGGTATATCATAAAATTTTAACTGGCATACAAACTTACCATCGATAATCCTCAGCATTAAGAAGAAAGTATGTGCACACAATTGTGACGCACACTGTCACAATCATTAGTATAATGAAAACTAGTAGCATGAAGCCGTATACGTAATAGATCTTATACGCCCAAAAAGATGTAAAGATGAAGTACATTTCTATGAAAATAGAACCAAAAGGCAGCACTCCTCCCAAAACTACAATAACCGCAGGCTCCATGAACCATTTTTTCTCAGGAATGGGTCTTGGCACTGCATTAATGCGGCATGGGAAATCCGGCTGACCAGCCAGATTTCGGCCCAATACTGTTCCAACCAATGTCAGGGGCAAAATCACAAAGATACAAATGCAAGTGACTGCCACCTAAAAAAAAATTGCTTCATTAATTATTTCATTTGAAGTAAAACCTAACTTCATACAATCCTTAAACATATTTAAACACACTGTCACAATATAAATTTATGAAATACATTTGCAACTTCTCAGCCTCAAACACTGGCACTACAAAACAAAAACCTTTTATCACATGATTAGGATGAAACCAAAATTTCCATCAAGTCCAAATAATTATAAAACACAAGGCAAAAAGTACTCAACATTTATCATTAAAAACCTGTCAACAAGGGATTTAAGACCTAAAAAATTATAACTGATTGGAACTGGCTTCATGTCAAGTAGGTGGAGAATGACATATTTTATTCAGTTTGTACATGTCCCCCAATGCAATTGTTGCAATGTATCTGCAGAATTCATTTCTGAATTCTGCATGAGAAAGGTAAAAATTGACACACAAAATTCATTAAACATCTTATTATCCTATTAAATAATATTAAATATAATTTTCACAAATTATTTAGGCATGTTCTAAACAAATATGTATTTTTCCTTTTTCACAAAACATTAAGAAAGACTTCATCTTTTTTCCATTTTGCAAAGTTGGCATTTTTTCTTTCTTTCCATTTCCCTACAGACGTCTCCTGCACTTTTATTTTCCCTCTTTGGTTAGAAATTGTGATAGTCAATTGTAGATAAGACATTTGATTACATTTTCTGAAAAGGCACTCGTCACAGACACAGCTGAGAATATTGCAATGATACCTACCGGTCACACCAGGAGCCCACAACGTACTGGCACCATTGCAATCAACATTTATGAAGGGTATCACGCAGCGCAACGATCAAGTTACAACATGCTCATGGGAAATGATTCAGCACAAGGATAAAAATAAAAGGACAGGTGATAAAGAAAAGTGCAATGAAGGAATACATGAAATATCAGACAACTAATGTATAGCAATAATTCAGCGACATAAAATTGCAGTGGCTTGGATCTTACAGATCTATTGCAAGCACTCCTGGGTTGAGCAAAGCAACCACACAGAACGTCGTGGACCAGAAAGTTCATTGCATCAGTTTACTTGTGGAAGGTTAAACAAAAAATCAGACGGTAAAATCACTTTTTGCTGAATAATGAATTACTTTATTCAATAAATTAGGAAAGGAGTGTTGTTGTTGTTTCCCCTGCTTCTTTTCTTTTTCCTTCCCAAATGTCTTCTTTCTCGTGTTTGAAAAGAGAATAGAATCCTATGGACCATTTTGCGCTTCACAGAATTTACTTCACCTCACTTCTACTTAAGGTGTCATTGCTTGGATTAATTCTCAGATATAAAGAAACATAATAGAAATGTAACTAGTGGTACTACAGACTGGCACAGACTTCCTCGAACTAGTTAGTGTTCTAGTTGCGCTGGTCTGAATTATCTTTTCGGTCTTGCCAGATGCCGTCTCTCATTGTCTAAGAATTTTTTCAAAATTTTCTCAATTTTTCAATTTCCTACTAGTCGGACCGAAATTGACTTTAAGAATATTATAAAAGTATTATCTAAATAGACATTTCTGTTGAAAATTTTGGAGCCATTTTTAAGAAAATATTGTTTAAGTGTTACAGTAAATGTCAAATTTGAAGTTCTTTTTCACAGAAAACAGTTCAGTTTTTGAAAAACTTCATTTGAAGTCATTTGAGGCACTTCCACTCACAAATTCAATAACATTTACAAATAGCTGAAAAAACACATAATAATGGCATGAGACATATTTAAAACAATTACGTTTGTGTAACTTTTGAAAAAACAAAAGAAAACAGCAAAACTATTTTAATGTCAACTTAAACAGTGCATTTAGTACTATCCATACAAAAACTTTTAAGATAAAAATTTGGAATCGTTTTCAAGAAAATGGTGTTCGAGTGTTTCTGAAAATGCGGAAATTTGAGCACAATTTCAGTTTTCAAGAAACTTTGTAAGACTTTTGAAGCACTTGTTTTAACAAATCATATATAATGTGAATATATTAAGGATGTGACAGAAATGACAATTTTGTATTTTTTGAAAAAACAAAAAAATAGAGCAAAATGGTGTTTATGTCATAATACAGTACACTGAGCACTATCACTTCATAAAGTTTAAAGAAAGAATCAGAAATTCAAAAAGTTTAAAGAGAAAGAGCCGATTTTGAGAAATTCTTGTTTAAAAATTTATTGTTGGACATATTTCACTCAATAGTGCAAAAACTACTAAAATTTTCATCTACATGACCTTAATGAAAGAACAAAATAAACTAATTGAGGACAACAAATTTCCATTTAAAGAAAACATTTCAATTTTAATTTTGTAGGTGCAGGAAAATGCCAAAAAATTTCAATATTTTGCAATTTCCAACTATTCAGAATCAACAGTGAAAATAGACCTGCACAAGTGCATTTCACTCTATTCTTACACGAAATTTAAAGAAAAAATTTGGACCCTTTTTGAAAAAATATTGAAAATGTCCTGGGGGTTCATGTAAAAATCCCCAAAAATTAATGTTTTTCAATGTCGCAGAGATTTGAGTGAGACCAAATTGACAGGTGATTATTCAGTTTGGAAAAATCCTATGCAGAGTTTAGGTACTAGTGTTATTTGACAACACACGTGAACAGGCAGACGGACGCATTGAAAAGAAAAATATACTTTTTTTTTTATCGAGGGACCCCAAATTGTGTATTTCCATTGAAATTTTGAAATCTATTTTCCCCCACATTACATAACTTTCTGTATACTATGCATATTACTCTGTATGTATGTATGCATATGAGAAAGTGACAATAAGATGCAAGTAACATACAAAGAAAATGGAGTATGAGGACGATAATCAAATGCATCTAAGTAATGATTTACAATTGTTATACTGATGTAATAAATATATGTGTGTGTGTGTGTGTGTGTGTATTTATTTACTAAAAAAAGACCATTTTCAACAGATAATTACATTTTATTTTAAATGTAAAATGTAATTATCAGTTGAGCATGGTAAATTGTTAGTACACAGGGAAACCTGTTCACGGTTCCCAAGAAAAATGGCAAGAAGTACAGATGGCTCCTTAATGGAGGTTAAGAGAAAATGGGAGGATGATATCCTGACTAAATTTGCTACCTGCAATGAAGTTAGTAAGCATTCTTTGTTATGCCAGTGAAATATTAAGTAATTTATGAAAATATTCAATAAATATTTAATAAATTTTGAATCCATGTAATATTGGAAGCTTTTCCACACAATTACCCTCAAACAACATGTACAAAATAATTAAATTCCCTGTTTACGCACCCTTCTTTTCATACCACAGGTTGTTTCCTCCTATTAGTGACAAAATTCTAATCTAGAGCTGCATTCAAAACTGCAGTTCACACACTAAAAAAATCTCAGAATATTTATGAAAATTATTTACTGTTACCTGAAACAAACTAATTAACTCACAAAATAGGTGATTCAAGAAATAACAGTTCTTTATAACTGACGCTGTATGTCAGTGCAAGAAGTTACAAAGTAAACAGCACCCTCTCGTCTTTTGCTTTTAATTAAGTTGCATATGAATATCGCAAATTTTGCAGGCAATTGCGAGTCTAATACAGATTAATATAAATGTGCTTGGTATATGATCGCAGAGTCAGGTTACCACTTAACTGAGGGACCATTTACACTTGTCTTATGGGAAAATCAATAGGTTCCTAGAAAAACGAGGTGTTAAAGGAGGTGGCTGCTTAATGAAGATAACCATTGCAGCAGGTTTCACTGTATGACAAAGGTACTTGTGTTAACTTCCTCGTAAATGCCCTTCTAAAAAGTTGTCAATTCTTACTTATTATACATTAGTAAGCTCACTACTGTTAAACACTCTTACCATGGTACCAAAGGGGATAGCTCGTGAAGCATGATAGTAGATTGAAATGAAGTTGATGAAAAATGCAGTTCCACACACAAGAGCTGGAAGCATAAATGCTGATAGTAACATCTGGCGAATCCAAATTTTCCCTCCCATTCTGGCATAAAGGCTTCCTCCAAAATACCCATTTACAGGAGATGTAGCAGCATAAACAAATATAGCAGTACTCAGCAAAGATCCTCGTCTGAAAAATACAATTCTCATGTAATTTATCAATGATTTCCATGAATGTGAAAAGTCTCATACAATGTATCAAACATTTTATTTTAAAATTACATAAAAAATAAAATACTTACTCTGTATATAATTCCCCAAGAATGGCAAAAACAATAACACTTAGCACTACAACTGTCACCTGATAACCAGCTCCAACCAAAGCAGAAAATAACATTGCATGAGACGCTGGGCGGAATACATCTCCATGAACTTGTTTCCAACCATACTCATCGCCTAGATCTCTCTCCTTAAAGTCAACAAAAAAACATTCTTCATAAACATTACGAAACATCAGATAAGCAACTCAAATATGCTCAGCTAATATTAAGTTTCAGATTATAAGTTTGTTTGTCAGAAAAATATAAACAAAGCTAAATATGCAAATATAATTCACTAGATAGGAAAAGGAAAGAAGAAATGAATACTAACCATATCATCCAGTTCCTCATCTTTACTGTAACGTGCATAGTCTTTCCGCAAAGTTCTCATTAAAATCATGGACACCAAACCAACCAGAAAAATTACCATCATAAAGCTGTTAAATATGCTAAACCAATGAATCTGCACAAAGATAAAATAGCATTTCAGAACAAGAATTTTAGCAAGATCTTTCACTATCCCAGATGTCATTCTTACCCGATGCTGGAAGAAGTTAGGATCCAAATATTTATCAAACCTATCTTCAAATTTCACATTAGATTTCTTCCAATTAACTTCATAAGTGAATGGGATTTTTACATCTAAAGTCAACTTTACTTTATTTTCTGATGTAAGATTAACATCTACAATCTGCTTTCCATTATAGCCAATGTCAAACTTTTTGTGGGTCCATATATAATAACTTGGAGTCCCCTCATTTTCATCCACCTCACCAACAATACCTGAAAGAGTACTTTAGAGACTACTATCCACAACAATTCATACAGTTTGATTTACAATCTAACTCACCCCAAACAGGCAAATCATCTAGATACATCTGATACCAATAATGATTTTTGACAGCGTACACAAAAGCCTTTTGTCTTTCTTCATTGAGCTGAATTTCACAATATGGTGTGCTTGAAATATCAGCTAAAACAAAATTACTCAGTCAATATTTTTTCCTTTGTAATAAATAAATTTTAAATAAAACATTTTCAAAAGAGACGGACATCAATATTAGTAGTAATTAATGCAAGGAGACGGCATCACATTATTCTAAATTTTAACATTTTTAAAAACCTTTTGCCTTACCTTTGAACTCAATATCCAAACCACTGAATTCAAGTTCCACACCCTGCAATGCTTCACTGAGTGTCTCATGATAATGGTTAATTGTCTCTTTTCTTCCAGTACAAAAGGGCAAGGAAAAATATGCATATGTCTCTTGTCGATTATGATAAGGTCCAACTGTGTTCATCCATAATACAACTTCATCCCTGTCATTATACTGAAGAAATATGGAAATATAAATACAAATATGAACAAATATGCAAAAATACAAATACGTTCTGATTTTAGATTTCTTAACAAATCAGTGATTAAAGATTATCTTCACTATTAATTTACCGATTACAACAATTAATACTTTAGCAAGTAAAACAATAATCTAATCTTAGGTTAAACATGTACTACAAAATCTCATAAATGATTCTGAAATGTCAAAAACACTAACGATTACTGTCATGCAAGAACTTTAAATCCTTTTACATCTAATGTATCCGCCAATTCTACATAAAAGAACGGCAACGAGAGATAATAAGGTTTAACATTATTTGTTTTCGGAAGGTAATTTCAAAGGATATATTATCTGCCTGGAAAATACAAATTTAATGTACTGACATAATTCGGCACGAAAATAATTAAGAAAACGCCCTTCGTTTATTCGTGTCGCAGGGTAACACTTACAATGTGATTATGTTCGTCAGCAGTGGCACCCAGGATGAACCCAACAGTCAGAAGGAAACTCCAAAACAACATTATAACAACAATAATTGGAGATTTAAAGAAATAAAAATAAATATAAACTACATAAATAATTTCCAACACGACTCCTCCATTGATGGCACCGATCTTGTCAACATCGGCATAAATACGTATTTCGCTGCTGCCACGTCAAATCGCAAGATGTCTCCGCTGTCGCGTACACGCTACCAACTTACAGTATGATAATGTTTTATGTAAGGCTTGTGTTTGAAATCCAATGAACAAACTGAAAGATTTTATTTCATTGAATATTCCGATGTTAGATTTCAATATTTATATAATATATGAATGTATAATAAATTTACATAATATACTCATGAATTATTTATTTTTATTATCTTATTGTGCCACCAATGATTTTCTTGTTTCTCGAAGGTGGCCATAGTGACCATGAGAGAGGAGCAAGAGTGAGGGGACGTGGGGATTCGGGTCTCCGAAGACGACAGGAAGAAGCAGCACCCGCAAGCCGGTAGGGCGTTGTTGGTTGGTGTTGTATTTTGAGGAAATAGCATTGCTGTGCTGATTTTGCTTTGTGTGCAAATCACTCAATACGAAGTTGTGAAAACCAATGTGAGTACTTATATTAATTTACAATCATGTTTTACAATGAAGTTAAATTCTATTCAGGAAATCGGCAGTCAAACGCAAGGTCAACCGGCAATTGGAAAATTGTAGTCTATTATTGCTATTTTATGAAAGTATGGTTTATAATTATGTTGCCGTGGACAGTTGGGTGTGATTATCAATAATTGTTAATTTGCTGATATTGTTGTTACTAAAAACGACCGAACCGTACCAAAGAAAATAACTTGAAACTAGAGATGTCGGCGACGTGGATCTGACATTGACATTTTGGATAGCAAATGTTACAACAAGCTTTGGTATGTGTAAGTTCCGTTTTTAATTCGTGATTTTATAAGGCACGCCACGTAGTTTAACACAATGTAGTTATGTTGGGTAGGGAAATATTTTCATACTTGCAGTGTCAGATGCGTGTAATTTGAAGCGATAACTTTGAGGATTTGCTCAGATTGAATGAATACAAGAGTTTGAGCCTGAGAATAAATTTGAACATGTTCAAATCAATCGCAAGACCCACTTATCTCCCACGGCGTTGTCATAAGCTTTCTCTGCTCGTGTTCGTGAGTGACCAAGTACTCGCGCGGCGTACTTGGTGCAGCAACAAATGAAAACAACAATTTCGCTATATTAGTGATATTTATTAGGAAAAATTATAACTTATTGCACAAGACTAATGTTCAATTAATTGGTATATGTGAAAGGATTGTATGTCTAATAAATATAAAGAAAGTGCGTGTTTATTAAAAGATATTTGTAACGACATTGATATAAACTGTAAAATAATTACATGATTACGTAAACATTACGAACAAAACGAAAGATAATTAGTCACATGTTGTTTCTTGCAAATTAGGAAATACTGTTTAATTGGAGAAAATCTCATAGAAATGACACAAAAACTAATAAAAATGTATGATTATAAATTTTATTGACTGATCAAATTAGTGACTTCCGGCAGATCGTAAACTGTAACGCGGTTATCCAATCTGTAGCTTCAATACTAACAATGTAAGTCGTAACGGAGCTCCCGATTGGATAACCGCATGCAGCTGGAGATCTGCCTGAAGTCACTATATTTAAATTGGACAATAGAAAGATTTAGTGCACTCCCATCACTTGCAACGGACCGGTTGAAACACTAATACAAACTGTTAAAGAAACTCAGAAGATAGGTTAGAGGGAAAGATAACGCAAAATATGATAAAGTATTGTCAGGAGAAAAAAAGGCGACAGGTGTGAGTAATTAAAGGGCTAACATTTCGCCCTGAGGAAGGTCGCAAAATGGCGGCCGAAATGGTGGCACCTATGCCTAGGACAGCCAAACAGCTAGGGACAAAGGCTTCGTTTCCATGTCGATGACTTTATTATAAAAGGGTAGTAAATATTAATTGCGACTAGTCATTCACTAAGAAAAATGCTCAATATTGTTATTCCCAAGCTCATCATTGTTAATACAGTGATTTTTTGATTGTACTTGCGTAGAATAAAATGAGTACCTTTGGAGAGACAATCGGAAGTCGTACTGTATTTATACCGATGATGGCGACAGAAACGAAACAGAGCGAAATTAGGCATTTCCTTACTGTTTCTTGTGCACAGAAATTAAAGTACGTAACAAAATTTCCGCAGTCCGAAGCGCGGCGAAGAAATCTATTTATTACGGTAGAAGAAGTTCGTAATCTCCCTTCGAATGCGCATGCGCAAGGAGGGGTGACCCTACTTCACCTGAACATATCGCTCTCTCGCTCGCTCGCACTGCGCGCCAACCGTGGTGGCCGGGGAGGGGAGGGAGGTCGCAATGCACAGGCAGGCTGTTGTGCCTGACCCAACGCGCGTACAAGTGTCAGCTACCTAAATCAAAACAATTTCAATGTGCAATATTTAAAAAAAAAAAAAAAAAAAAAAAAAAAAAAAAAATCTCACTAACTGCTCCAAATATTTTCTTTAATCTTTTTGTGAGTATATTGCTAAATGCACTCTATAAGATGACATAAACGCCATATTATTCTATTCTCTTGTTTGAAAAATTACAAAAATGTAATTTTTTACTTGTCTTTTACGTCGTTAATATTTACATTAGTGGCGATTTGTTAACATTATTACATTTATGAATATATGTGCTTTAAATGATGTCTGATAAAGTTTATCGAAAACTGAAACGTTTTTTGTGAAAAGGAGCTCAAAATTCCACATTTTTAGAAACGCTCAAACGCCATTTTGTTAAAAAAGATTCCCAATTTTTGAACAAAATTTGCCATATAGGACGAGCTTTTACTCTTCTTTAATATTCTTATAGTAATTTTTCAATTCTGCCATTAAGAAGCCGAAATATTGAGATTTTTTAAAAGAAATGCACTTTGAGGGGCGATAAATGGCAAATGCCGCGAGAGTGGAGCAAGACTGAAAAGCTAGTTCAGACCAAAGACATTAGAAATCTAACTAGAGAAGATCTGTGCCATTCTGTAGTACCACTAGTTTAAAAACGTGTTTCAACAACCAAAATATAAGGAAATTTATATACAATGTATTACATTTTTCTGGGAAGGTGAGAGGACTCAAGTATTTTGATCTGGAGGTCTTAAAATGGAATGGCCCAAAAAGAGCAGGAGATTTCTTTTTATCGCTGCGTACGCTCGACGTTTTTCATGAAAATACCGGTAGATTTGTACCGGCATTTGAGGGGAAATCATTGTGATTTCTTTCTCTGAGATGGCTCAGAGGAACGGCTATTGAACTTGCAGAGTTTCTCACCGGAAAGTCCTAGGGTTCCCGTCTCTACAGTGACAGATTTTCGACACTAGCTACATCGAATTCTGCCGACTCATTTCTAGCTAGGTCGAATTCTACTGTTGGCTAGCAAAAAATTCTAGTGGTCGCTGAATGGTAATTTTCCATGGTTTCCAGAGGAAATATACAGATAATCACTGGTGTTTATGTAGTTCTGAAACAAAATGGCCTGACGGCGGCAGGATTTTCGACACCAGCTTTCCAGCTAGGTCGAATTCAGTCGCTGTCTGGAGGAGAATTCTAGCGCCCGGCTGCTCTCATCGGTAGTTTTCCGTGGTTTCTCCGATCAACACCAGGTGAATGCCGGAGCAGTACTCTAACAAACGGGCCACGGACCGCGCGCGATCTTTCCTCCCTCTTCCTTGTCCTATCATCTCCCCTTACACACTCACACTTACACTAACATGCACTACACTACCACATTCTGGGAGACCGGTCGGGAGCTTAGAGCTTGTTCCGACTGGGGCGGTGCCCCGCTGGTGGGAGAGTCCTGGTTAGGGGGAAACCCCACTAGGCCGACGGCAGGTCGGAGCCGGATCTCGCTATCCAGCGGGGGAAGATCACCGCCCTCTCCCGTGAGAGAAACATGCACTACACTTACGGAACTAATGACCAAAGCGGTTGACGCGCCCGGAAACACAGAAAAATTAATCAATGAAACAGAATGGTAATACAGAAATGTAGTTGAGATCCAACTCCGCTTAATGGGCCTCTCCCGGCTTTCGTTACTTGTCCTTCATCTAATATTAATAACGAAACTAAATAAAGAATAAGTTTCTTGCCCAATGTCAGAAAATTCATATTCGTTTCGTTTCAGTAAAGAAACAAAACTGTCTTCTACGGTCTGGTCATTCTGTAACGAAACTAAATTCGCGCAGACTTTAGTTTCGTTACTTGTAACGAAACTAAACTCACGAGAAAATAATTTCGTTACAGCGGCACAGAAAGGAAAAGTTTAGTTTCGTTTCTGTTGCCATCCTTGATTAATCCTCATTCACAACGTTCGGAGCAGGAAAAGGGAGAAAAGTCTAAAAAATCTAAGAAAATAGTAAAGTGTGCCGTAGTTGTTGGCCATATTTGTGCATTTCCGTCGAATAGTCTTAAGTATTACATTCAGAAATTAAAGTATTTTTATGACATGTATTTGTAACATTCTTTCAACTTCTCTGATCTTGCAAATTAGACTTCACAGCCTCGTAAAAGTATGGAAATAACTCCCCTTTTCATGTCGACTACAGTGTTATTTACACTGTGATTCAATAAACAGCTTGACCAGCATATTTTTAAAACATTAACGGAGCGGGATGAAATACCTGCTTACAATTCAAGAAGAAAAATTGTGCTAATCCTGGTTTATGTGTTTATAAACAGCTTAAATGAATCATGGATTAGTATTTAAATTAGTTCAATGAAAGTATCTTTGTTTTCTGTTCTTTAATTTAATCTTATTTTGCTTCTCCTTGAATATAACAGTTCCACAGTAATAATGCCGAGGGCAGTAGTGCTCTTGTTAAGGCACTACAATGACACACGGAATATCATAAAAGTAAGTTGCAGCTAGTGTGAGACGAAGATCCTAGCACTCGGTATCCCTCGGTCGGCGACCTGACCCCCCTTTGAGCTGGTGACGAAAGCAACGAAGGCCCTGTGGATAGAGTGATTCCGAGCGCGTCAACTACCGAGATCGTCAGACCCGTGAGTGTACTGCGGGACGTGGCTGATCTTCCCTCGTTGGAGGACGAGATCGGCGCCGATCTGCCCGTCGACTAGCGGGATTTCCCCAGCCAGGTGTCTCCCACCAGCGGGGCACCGCCCCAACCGAGACACGCTTTGAGCTACCGTCATGATAGTGTAGCGTGTATAAGAGGTGAGCGTAGGACAAGGAAGAGGAAGGAAATATCGCGCGCGGTCCGGGACCCATTTGGGTACCGCTCCGGCAATCACCTGGTGATGATCGGGGAAACCACGATAAATTACCGATCAGAGCAACCGGCCGCTCGAATGCTAGCTAGTGTTGAAAATCCTGTCATCGTCGATATTCGAACCCTAGGACCTCCCGGTCGGAGGCACTGCAGTGACCTCAACCGATGCCCTCACTCACCTCGTCGTCGTACGTCGATGACGCACGTTAAAACAGCCTTCTCTATTTTAGAAAAGGTGCAGAGACCTAATTTTTTTTTTCTTAAGGCGAACGGCAGTATTTTCAGTTGACTTAAATCGATCAAAGTAAATCATGAAGGGCTTTTTAAATTGGTTAAGAGGCTAAGGCTTAGATGGTCTAACCCCCCTCCCTTCATTTTAACTGTGCCGTCGCGCCAATACTTCCTAGTGTAGTGTAGGCATTGGCCATTCCGCAGAGGCCGCGGTCCCCTGGCGCGCCCACCTTTCCGCTGGCTGTCGTTCATCCCTTTGAGCAAGGGGAGGGGGAGCGAATGAATGATTATTTTGAGTGATAGACGGCGGTTTGGAAAAAGATACTCGAGGCGGGATTCGAACCCGCGACTCTACGCGATCGCCCTAGCGATGTCGACTACTTTGGTCAATGCATATTCCGTCCTTTCCGTGGACCGTATTCGTTCTTAAGAAATTGGATGCTTTTTGTCGTTTCCAGATCTCTTGTACTCGATTTCTTCAAAGCCTTCCACTTTACCCGCATTGCCAAGTCATCCATATACAAGGTTATGGTGAACTTGCCTTTTTCACTTACGTGAACACACCTGCTTTTATTTAGCTTAATTTGTTGAAAGTCTCGAAGTTTCGTAGCACCCTGTTTCAGTCGTTACACACACTTTTTTTTAACTTCCACGCGCAGTCGTTACCCCCTACCACAAAGCACTCTCGTGTCTCAACAAACTGTCTCTTGGGGCTCGATGCATCTACGTGGTGATCCACCCAACTTTTAAGTGAGGAAATTGCCCGTGACAAAGTTAGTGTTCTTCACCATAGAAGCAAAGATCTTATCATAGTTTACTTTTTGATTTGAGCGAATCCTCTAGCCGCTAAGTCTTGAAATGATTAAGCCGTCTTGTATTATCCTTCCTATGAATATCCGCCATATACGTTGTACAATCTCGTTCATGTCTGTCCAAAACCGTTATAATTTTTACTTTCTTGAATATGTACGTGTATACGGAGTAATATTCGTAGTATAAAGAAAGGTACTATATAATGCTGCGGAAAATCGATTTCGAGTTTTCAACGGAAATGCACGTTTCGGGGTGCCCTGGTAACGAAAAAGTGGTTATTTTCTAAATGTTCGTCTGTCCGTCCGTCTCTGAACACCACTAGCGCCTAAATCATACATAGGATTGTTTTTTTCCAAATTGAAAAAAAAATCTGCCCATGTGGCTCGAGTTGAAACTTTGAGATTTTGAAATACATTCTTCAAAATTTGGGGGTACTTTACATGAAGCCCCCATGATGCGTCATCGATGTTTAAAATTAAAACATGTTAATAGTACATCAACAAAAAACTTTTGACGTTTTTAAATATCCATATTTTAGAGCTGGTTTAGTAACCTTTAAAATTGAATTCGTGCGCAATAAAATTTAATTTGATTGTGGCCATTTCTATTAATTGAAAAATTAAAATTCAACTGGCAATAAAGTAACAAATAATATAATAATGCTCAAAACTAAGCATAATCGCCCAGCTGGATATTAAAGGGTTTATCCTTAGTTCGCCGAAGAAGGTAAGGGGAAGAAATGAGGGAGGCCAAGGCTTCTCTAACCAGGTTAGAGGAAGCCGTGGGGAGGCCGAACGCCCACGGCGCAGACCGCTTCTCCATTGCGAAATACGAGGAAGATGGTGCCTCTCCCATTTTTGGAGATGCCTTTTCGAAAATTGTAAAATATTAACCTTGCCGAAATGCGTTTTTATGACTTTAGTCAGTGAAATCTCTTATTAATCTAGTGGCGCTAAAACAGCACGTACTTTCTTGCCCTTCGTAATGGTTATGTAACACTATAACACTCTCCGAATTAACTCATTTCTGTCATCATTTTTTGTAAAGCTCTGTACAAATCGTAGAATATTTGATGCGAAAACTAAATATTTTCGAGCAAATATCAACTCAAATTTGATAATTATACTGCTTTCGTGCAGCTAAATCATGGCCCAACAATGAGACGTAATTCACAGAACTAGAGCTGCCGTTTGGCGGCGCGGAATGCCATTGTTGCATTCCAATCTGATATCCCTGAAGGCTGGTAATGTTTCTTTCTTATTACCATGGTGGAACCCATGCATATTACATTTAAATCGTATTTCTAAAAAAGAAACCTAATTGGTCTAATTTTAATGAAGGTTTGCTGATTGTTTGAAAGATAATTAATTGAAAATGCATATACATTCTTCGCGACACGGACAAAAAATACGGATTATCAAATATGATTTAAATAATTTCTAAAAGATTAATTTGTAAACGTATGACAAAAGCTCGAATGTAAGAAACGAACGAAGAAATACTATGAAATAATATAAAAATTCTAACTTGCGGAGCATCGAACTGCGTGGAACATCCATTAGGTTCACGCAGCGCAGGAACTCGAAGCTGGCGACCAGGTTGACGCCAAATTACACGAAGAATTCTCACATGTTCGAAACATTCAACATGACTTTAAGATAGGTTTTGATTGAAACATTTCATTAAGAAAAACATTGTATCTTCACAATTGTAGTTGTAGGAAGACCCAGAAATTGTTTTAATTTTTCGAAAAATGAGGCATTTCAACAAACAGGAGACCTACACCGTTCTCTTAATAACCTTTACGCTATCTAAGGTCCAAATTTAATCAGAAAATTTTGTGAGGTTTTTAAGAAAAAAGTGGTTTAAAGAAAATAAAAATTGCCTGTTTGACACGAAAAATACTCATATGTTTGAAAAATTGAACATGACATTATTTGAAGATTCATCTTCATGATTGTAGTTGTAGGAAGACGCCAATATTTTATTTTTTTCAATTTTAAAACATCAGAATTTTCAACGAACATGAGACATGCACCATTATCTCAAGCGTCCTGTACGCTATCCGAGGTCAACATTGAATCAAAATTGTCAATGCAGTTTTTGAGAGAGAAAAAATTGCCTTTATTTCACGCAAAATTATGCGAAAAGTTGTACATAACCATATTGCAAAATTTGTCCTTCAGGAAGAGATTTCATTAAGAGAAAAAATCTCTATCTTTAATATTTCAGTTGTAAGGAGATGCCAAAAAATTTTTGAACATTTGCAATATTCGAAAAATGAGGGTCATCAGACGTGCACCATTCTCTTAAACATCATTCACACTATCCAATAACAAAGTTGAATAAAAAAGGAGCCATTATTTTGAAAATGCCCCAGAGGCTTCATGCTACCCTCCAAAATTAGAATTTATTTCAAATTCCAGGACCGTGGTATCAGCCAGATGGATTGGGGAATGTCTATTTTGGAGAAAATCGGCTGAACGGTTTATCCGCTAGCGTTGTTCACAGACGGACAGACGTTTGGCCGCCAAACGATTTTTCTGTTCAAGATTTCAAAGTATGAATTCTGGCTGCACCACGTATTAGAGGATTTTTTATTCTAAATTTAGCAACTGGATTTATCGACTTTTTCGTTTCCATGGTGCGGCAATAAGAGTTTTTCCTACCGAAAATCCAAATAACTTCATCTTTTTGAGAAATACCTTCGTAAGAGCCAGGAAGTAAAAATTATCTAAGGTTAAACATTTTTTTGATAAATTGGGTAGTTTTCACCTAATTTCTGCGTAAAGTTAATGCAATTAATAAGGAAAGAATTGTCAAAAAGGCTTCAGATTTGTTCTGTGAATAGAGCAAATGATGCTTTAAAAATACTACAGGTCTCATTTTTGTTGACCTCTGAATTTTCAAAAATTGCAAACATTAGGAATGTTGTAAAAAAGTATGTGATGTTGTTACACCTAGTTTTTCAGCTTTTTAACAATTCTAGAGAGATTTAACAACATCAATAATAAAATGCTAGATTTTAATAATCACATTCTTTTCTTCTTCTTTTGATGCCAAGCGCTGATTAGTGTGTAGGCTAATCTCCAGAATCCCTTAGCGCCTTCTTGTGAGACTTGTCCTGAGGGCACCTAGGGTATACCTAGGGTAGTTGCCTTCGTTTTGCCTAGCGTTGCTAGTCTGACAGTTTTGACATTTGATTTGAATATTACCAGATAGTGCAGGCCAAGATTCAATATCCACAATCTTATCCAGTAATTCAAATCAAATCTCTGACTGGTGCAAAATTGCTAGAGAATTAAATTTTGCCAGGATCAGCTTAGTGCCTTTCCTGTAATCTTGTTTTACATGCCGACATTGACCGGGTTTGGACCCGCAAACTTGAAATCAGTCGCGCAGCATGATAACCACTATACCATCAAAGCCAGTCAATCACATTATTGCTCTAATTTAATATTTTTCCAACAAAAGTAATATATAGTTTACACAACTGCATTGGCCATGCAGAGGATAGGTTAGTGCTAGTCGTAAACTGTCCAGTAATACACAGAGTGTTGAGATGTACCCGCACCAAAAGGCCATTATGTTGCTGATATTTATAATAATAGAATAGTAAAAGTAACAGTTAGCATTTTAGAAATGTATCATTGTCAATGTTCTTCTGCATCAAAGCTTAATGTTTTCAAAGAACAGAAACATCGACAATTACTTTTAAATTTTATTCAGGTTTAGTTGTATATTTATTTTTCTTGTCTACAATTTGTAAATAGTAGAGAGAATCCTGAGTAAATAGTGGAGATGGGATTAATAATAATGTCTTCAAATAAAGAATATTTACATTCAAAGGTTATTTCCAAAAGGTTGAGAATGGTGATACACCACTAGAAGAGGGGAAAGGAAGCGTCATATATCTCTAGTTATTTTGTATTCTATAATGCAAAATGGTAAAGATCCAAATCAAATTTAAAACTCTTTGAACCATTGCAAAGTTTTAATTTTGGTGGAGGAGGGTAGTAAGACAATTACAAATTAATAACAGATTTTATATGAAAAACAAAACAGAAAAGTATTGTTTGATCAGTTGACTAGTTAAAGAAATTGGTATGTTCCTGAATGAGACAGTATATTTAATTAAAGAAAAAATGACAACAGCAACAGAGGGCCTGGGTGGCAGAGGCAGTTTGTGCACTCTAACTCAGTGCCTTTGTCTACATGCTTGCTAGTACCATGCCCATAATAAAAAAAGACTATAATAAATTATTCTTGAATGTCAAAAATAAAAAGTGGAACTGGTTGTGTTAATAATAATTTACAGACATTAATTGATGAAAGAAAATAAGTGTCATTTCAATTTTGCCATTAAAATCCAATGACTGAAAACTCAAGTATCCCTCTATACACAATGTTAGTATTGTGGTAAAGCAATATCGTAGCATACTCATTTTGGCTTGACTTATCCTCTAACTTACTAAACTTGACTTATCCTCTTTTCCACATGCACCTGCCCACATGCTAGATACACTTTATGCTAGGCGAGATGAGATGCTAGATGCACTTTATATTCGACTTGTAAACTAAACTCTAAATTGAATGGCAAGTTTTTGAAATGGAATAGTCAGTTACGGATTAGTTAATTAATGAATTTGGTCAAAACCAAGAGAGTAAAATGTAAAATTTTCAAAATTATGGCAACAGCTAAAACACTATTTTTGAGAGCTGCTTATGGTATTTTCATTGGAAACATGTTGGGAGTTATAATTTTTGTTACAATGTTCTATATTTTGTCACAATTTTTGTAAATGGATATCATTACAGATCTGCTTAAAATGGCTCCAAAATACAAGTTAACGTACTTTCCTGTGATGGCTTTAGGAGAGCCTATTCGATTTTTATTTTCATATGGAGGCATTGAATTTGAAGATTATCGATTTGATCGAGAAAATTGGCCAGACTTAAAGCCAAGTAAGATCCTTTTTCTGGTGTTTTGTTTTATAGATTTATATTACATATTAATATTATTAAATATTATTTGACAAAAAATTATGTCCTAGAAATGCCCTTTGGACAGACTCCAGTGTTGGAAGTTGATGGTAAAATAATTCATCAGTCAGCAGCAATTTGCCGCTATCTTGCTAAACAAGTTGGTCTTGCTGGAGCTGATGACTGGGAAGCACTCCAAATTGATGCTGTAATTGATACATTCACAGATTTTCGTACAAGTAAGTGTTTTACTTCTGTGAAACTTTTCTTTAGAATGATAGTTCCTTTTAAATCATTTGAGTATTTCGTTTGATTGAAAAGGTGTTATTTCTATTTGCTTTTAGGATTTACATTATAAACAGGTTTTTTGCCATTTCTGAGATTTCAAACTCCTAACATAGAAAAGTCAAATGAGTCTTTTGTGAAATAAATAATATAAATACAAATGACTCCGATCCTTATTTAATTAGTAGGGGGCTGAATTCGTTGATTTGTACTAATAAGACATTTGTTTTACCTTTTCCCTCATTTTTAAAACATTTCTTATTGATTTCATGAATTTTTATTACAACTATCATTTTACTGGTACTTGCTACAAACAATATTTACAAAATGCAACAAATGTTCTCCATGAAATTACTCGGTAACCTATTTGATTTCTTTGCTCAGAAATCGTAATGTCAGCCATTGAGAGCATGTAATTTAAGGTTCTGTGATGCCCATCGGTGCCATTGTCAGTTCTGTAGATTTCAGGATAACTGAAGACTTGAGACGTAAAGAATGGTCTAAACAGAAAGTTTGCTAGCTGAATTCATGTGAATGAAAGGAAGAAGCCTCGATTATATCAGTAACACATCCAACAGCTTGAGTTGTTTGTCTAAACTCGTTTTGATCCATTTTTTTAATGTAATTTTTATTCTTTGCTTTTAGGACATTTTTAAAACATTTCAACATCATTTTATTGACAGTTTTTGTCGATGTTTTAGGTCATCAAAATCTGCCCTTTATTAATTAGAATTCATTGTGAGATAGTTCAGGTGTACAAACTTTGCATTCTTTATAAGAAAGGAATTCATGCTAATTGTGTAAATTCACATGATTACCATATTGTTTCAGAAATTGCAAATTATCACTATGATAGTGATCCTGATTCAAAGGATAAAAAGAAAGAACCACTATTTAAAGAAACTATTCCTTACTACATGCCAAAGTTTGAAGAACTGGCCAAGAAGAATGGTGGCTATTTTGTGAATGGAAAAGTATGTTCTTTTTACTTTCTGTATGTAATAATGACTATAGTCATAGGCAAATTAAAGGATAAAATAGTAAATGTGTAGCCTAGACTGTATAATGTATTCCTATTACGATTTGATTTTTGTTTCAGTTGACTTGGGCTGATGTTTATTTTGTGGCCATTCTTGATTATTTGAACTTTATGGTTGGTAAAGATCTTGTGGAAGAATACCCTACTTTACAAGCTTTACGTACTACTGTTCTTGAGTTGCCTGGAATCAAAGAATGGGTTGCAAAACGTCCTGTTACTGATTGTTAATCATTGAGCTACATTCAGGATTCATATACTTTATTTGCATTGCATTAAAATTTTTTGTAGATCTGTTCACTCCACTCTTGATTTACTGAGATTAGTTTGTTTGTTGACAAATGTGGATGGTTACCATTTCCTCAGGAACTCAAAGAAATTCACAATATTTTGAAGAAATTAAAATACCAGGGGGATTAAATTGCTAATCCTCAGTGAGCTTGACATGACTGTTGTATAGTTTCCAGAGTATTTTTTTAATGTGCCATTTGTAAGAGCTTGATGTTGCTAATAAAAATGTTCAAATGACATTGATGTATCAATTGACTATTACCCAAGAGAAAGTCTTTGAAGTGACATTTTCTCTTATCATTATCCTTTCCAGATTAGATTATTTCTGAGAGATACCGATTTCATGAAGTTGCTTGTTAGTTCAGCAGTCATGGCAACTAAATACAAACTTAACTATTTCAATACTAGAGGACAGGGTGAAGCAATTCGATTCCTTCTGGCCTATGGAGAAGTACCATTTGAAGACAATCGCGTGAGCATTCATGAATGGCATCAACTTAAATGTGGTAAAATGTTTGTCAGTGATAAAAAGCATTAGTTTTAATATTGCAAGGAAATTAAGGATAGATGAAGTCAAGTCTTAGAAAATTATTGGAAGTATTAAATTAAAGTTAATAAATTGATTGTATTAATTATTAGTTTATTTTAGTTAAGTTCATGCAATAGTAAGGAAACTTAGGACTTTTGAAATGGTTTTAGTGGCTCATCTTGTGCTTATAAATTAGTTGCAATGCTTAATATTTTAGCTACACCATTTGAAAAATTACCGACATTAGAAGTAAACAATGAAGTTAGCTATCAAACTTTAGCTGTATGTCGATATTTGGGAAGGCAGTTTAAAATTGCAGGAAATGATGCATGGGAGGAAGCACAAATTGATGCTGTGGCTGATACTATAAAGGATCTTAACACAGGTAAGTTACATAACCAGAATTGAAAAGTTGGGAAAGGGAAAAATTGTTTAATTCTTTGAGAGTTGATATACATGACTGTTCAAAGAATTGACTGTCCCAGCCAGGAATTGAACATGGACATTCCAATATAGTCTCTGTCAACTCTGAAAAGCCTTGAGTTCCGAGCCACTGTGATGCACATGACTTTCACTACCTGGTCACACTTGTATGTCTAACAGTAGCATCGGAATAGGTTTGCTATTTCACAGTGGCAATCTAATCATTGTGAACTACTTAGCAGCAGTAATGTTACAAAGACGTTTGACCGTTCAAAGAATTGACTGTCCCAGCCAGGAATTGAACATGGACATTCCAATATAGTCTCTGTCAACTCTGAAAAGCCTTGAGTTCCGAGCCACTGTGATGCACATGACTTTCACTACCTGGTCACACTTGTATGTCTAACAGTAGCATCGGAATAGGTTTGCTATTTCACAGTGGCAATCTAATCATTGTGAACTACTTAGCAGCAGTAATGTTACAAAGACGTTTGACCGTTCAAAGAATTGACTGTCCCAGCCAGGAATTGAACATGGACATTCCAATATAGTCTCTGTCAACTCTGAAAAGCCTTGAGTTCCGAGCCACTGTGATGCACATGACTTTCACTACCTGGTCACACTTGTATGTCTAACAGTAGCATCGGAATAGGTTTGCTATTTCACAGTGGCAATCTAATCATTGTGAACTACTTAGCAGCAGTAATGTTACAAAGACGTTTGACCGTTCAAAGAATTGACTGTCCCAGCCAGGAATTGAACATGGACATTCCAATATAGTCTCTGTCAACTCTGAAAAGCCTTGAGTTCCGAGCCACTGTGATGCACATGACTTTCACTACCTGGTCACACTTGTATGTCTAACAGTAGCATCGGAATAGGTTTGCTATTTCACAGTGGCAATCTAATCATTGTGAACTACTTAGCAGCAGTAATGTTACAAAGACGTTTGACCGTTCAAAGAATTGACTGCTTCAGCCAGGAATTGTGCTGGATTCGAGAAACTGGGCATATACATGGAGATCTGGATCGATTCCTGACAGGGTCAGTCAATTCCTAGTTGTCAATTAAACCTCATTTTCAACATTACTTTTTGCTAAGTAGCTATGGGGGTCGCAATGCTTAGTTGGCAATTACGAAATGGGAAACACATTCGTAAGCTATTGTTAAACATGCAGCTGTGACCAGATGGTGAAATGTAAAAATGATGATAAACAGGGTCATTGCACACTATTTTACCTCCCTTGTGCAAGTACATTTTGCTGCTTAAAAAAAAATTACTATAAAAAGATACTTTTAATAGCAGAAAAGTTTAATTTTTTAAAAGAGTATTTATTGAAATATCATAGATTTATTTATTAAATAATAAATATTATTTATGTAGGATATAATTAGCATAAGTTAAAAATTTTACAAAGGCGCTTATTGAATTGTCAAACTTTTTTATGACGCACTCTAGATCAATATTGTTGCAGATTTCACTTTCAATTGCTATCGTTGCTACATCTGTTAATCTTTCTTGTGACATGGTTGATCGTAGGAAGTTTTTAAATCGTTTTTCATTTTGAAAATGATTTTTCTCAGGAGGCTACTGAAATTGGCAAAGTTAGTAAAATCTGTTAAATTAAGAGAATGATCCGGGTAATTTACGTTGATACATAAATTCTAATACTTCAGTTGGCAAGAATTTTGTTTTGAAAAATTCCGTGATTATATGTAGTTCATGTGCAAGTTCTTTTGTTTTTAATATCATTTGGACTATCTGTATCAGTTCCATAGGTCAGTTTTAATTCTAGATCCATACAATTGTTTAATATGTCTGATTACTCATTTTTGGTACTTTGTTGAAGTCATATAAAAAATTAAATGCATCCCATTGCTCTTTAAGCAGTTGAAATCATTCCTCTATAGATGAAACTGTATTGTCAATAATAGTATAAAAAAATGTATACGGAAAATGTCTTTTGGATCGTTTGTACTCTCATTGTCATGTTCATAAGCGAACTTAGTTTTTTCTTTTTGCCTGTATGTAGGTGTTGGGGGAAATCCTTACGAATTAGCAAGCTCAGTTGCAGTGCTTAGCATTCCATCAAAATTATTGTGATATGTCTGAATGTTCATTGTCAGATGAGCTAAGTACTCAATACACGATGAAATAGGTAAATCAAGACTGCAACATTTTTGAGACAAGGGAACAAATTAAAAATGTAACTTTTCCAACAAGCATGCAATTATCTAATTGATATATCATAAGTTTGGTCATCACATTTCTGATAAGCTTTGGCAAACTTCATGTAAACCAAATCACAATGGTTTGATTGCTTCAACACAACTTTCCCATCAAGTAGTTGATGAATTTTAAAGAAAATTTAACTATATTTTTGTCAGAACATTCTACCTTTTGGTTGACAATGAAAAAAATACAGATCATTGTTGAATTATTGAACAAGATTCTACTATAATGACAATTTAATTTTGCTGCATCATTAATTCCTTAATTGAGAGTATGAGTGCAATAAGGAACAAAAAAGGCTCTGCGATTTATATTTCTAATAAAAGCCTGCAGTCTTATTTTTTCCTCTCATATTTTCCCCATTATCACACCCTTGAGCCAATATATATTTAATATTTAAATTAAGATCAGCTAAATAATCAAGTCGCATGTTACTCCAGCACTTGTTGAATCAATAATTTTACAGAAACCAAACAAGCCCCTGATTCGGACCCCTGAGATGGTCAAAAATTACAAAAATGTCATTTTTTTTTACTTGTCTCTCAGGTCATTAATATTTACATTAATGGCATATTATTGCATAATGTCACATAAAATTTCTCGAAAACTCAATGGTTTTCTGTGAAAATGAGCTCAAATTTCAGCATTTTGAGAAACACTCAAATGCCATTTTCTCAAAAATAGGATAGTGCTAATTGCACTGTTTAATATGTTGTAAGGTTCATTTTGGTGTATTCTTTTGGTTTTTCCATAAATTACACAAATGTACTTTTCTTGAAATATCTCTCATCCCATTAATACGCACATTTCCAACAATTCGCATACATTATTGCATTTGAGAATGTAAGTGCTTCAAATGAAGTTTTTTGAAAATTCAATAGATCCCCGTGGAAAAGATCTTCAAATTTTACATTTACTGTAGTGTTTAAACGCAGTTTTCTTAAAAACTGCTCCAAATTTTGTCACCAAAGTTTCCATATAGGACGAGGTAGTATCCTTCTGTAATATTTTAAAAGTAATATTTTGAAACTACCATTAGGAAACCAATAAATTGAGAAAATTTAAAAAAAAAATTTATTTAGAACAGTGATAGATAGCAGCTGCCAAGAGAATGCAGCAAGACCGAGAGTAAAGCTAGCCCACATGAAGGAAATTAGAAAATTTTACTACAAGAAAGTCTGAGCCATTCTGTAGCACCACTAGTTTGCATCATTTGTTTAATTTTTTATTTAACTTCTGTCGACAATAAATGAAGCACTTCATTCTGAATTTGAGGGCCTAGATAATTTGGGCCTTTTTTATCATTTTTCTGAACACATTTATGTTCAGTGATAATAGGATCAAACCGACTCAAGCCTTTCTATTAATTTAAAAATTTTCTTGTATTGTTTTCAAAAATTTTTAATTGCTATATTTCAGAGCTAAATTTTGTAGAACTAAATATACTATTCCAAACGAAACTTCTTGCCAACGTTTTCTTTTCTGACAGTTCGTTCAAAGAGAGCATTAATATTATTTACATTTCTTCTCAATTCCATAAAATTTGTAACTGATTCAAAATGACAATTGCTTTTTTCATGGTTATTAAAGTGTCTAGGTAAATGAATCCAATCTCAAAATTCATCTTTTGCGTGAGGTGAAACTCTGTATGCAAAAAATTAACATGGATAACAAAGAAACAGGATTTGTTGAAGGAGAATATGTGAGCCAATCTCTCGATACTTATTGGCCAATTGGAATACTTCTTCCCAAATCATCTTTTGGATAATTATTCACATTTGAAAGTAGTCTAAAGTGTCCTGTTTCACATAATTTGGATTCTAGATCGTATAATTTATTGATATAGAAGTCTACATCTTCCTTCTTCTTTGTATTATTTTGATCTATTATTTACCTTGAAGATTGGGCGAAGGCGCGTCCAGATGTTTAACACTTCACTCCCTTCTTTTTTTAAACACCTTCATTCACTAAAAAAAGATCATTTTCTCAAGTTTCTTTCCCTACAAATTTGCAAGTATTCATGGTATTCTTATAATATCCCCGCAAACAAATTAAAATTGAACCTAATAGAAAAAAATTGTTGATTTTCTTGAGTTTTTGTGCAAAGAGCAATAAAATTTCCTAAAATGAGTTGTAAGCAATCGAATTCTTGTTTATCAGTAGCGAATGAATTTCTATGCCATTACGTTTTTACAGGAACTAGATACCTGCATTGAATAATATTTTTTAGAGTTTACAAGATATTCTGAATAAATTAGAACTATTTTTATTTTACATATTTTGGTATAATTACATATTTTACCTATTACTAAATATTTCGTTACATGTTAATATTTTTACTCGTCGAAACGGCACATTTCACATGCGCGTTTGCAATACATGTTACGGAATCAACTTCCTTATCAAATATAATGCTGCTGCGCTTCTATGACCAGCATATCTTCACCATGAATTGTCGAACTTTCCCCTACATCCCCCCCCCCCCGGCTAACTGCGAAATTGGAGTCAAGGAGTGGATTTTTATGAACAAAAGTAATTTCAATCACGTTCTTGCTAATGTTTCAAACAGTACATTCGTTACTCGATCGAAAACTAATAAATATTTTTTACAGAATATTGTCTTACCGCGTTGTTCGATTTGGGGGGAGGGGTATGTTGCCTTTAACCCCCTACCCCGGGATCCGTCATTGGCTACACGGTACCACCATTCTCTGGAACACCGGCTCCTCGTAAACCTTGTAATATACTATCAACGTATTTGCTATTTCGAATAAAGTTCTTAGTGGTGAATCTTTTATTCTTCTTTGTGGTGAGTTCTAGTGCACAATTTCTTCTGTAGAGGTAAAACCGACTTTCAGCCACTCGGCGGAATTCTTGTTAAGAACTGATATCGGCGATGTTCTATGCTCGAAAAACGTTCATAGAGAAAAATTTTAAACACAATGAAATTTTATTGAACAAATTTTCTATTTTTTCTTACACGATTAAATATATATATATATATATATATATATATATATATATATATATATATATATATATATATATATATATATATATAGCATTTTTTATTACAATAAATTCCGTTCCTTATTTATCAGTTATAGTTTGGCTCATGTGTTGGCAACTGCCAATTCAAATTGCACCCAATTAATTTTGTATGTAAATAAATATATCATTGATCCTCAATTTTAGTATAATTTTTTCATTGAAAACTTTTTTTGAAAATTTATTTAATGTATTGTTATTTTTAATGTACAAAAAGTGTTAAAAAATATTTTGCAAAATATAATTTATTAAAAAACGACATACTTTCCATTTATTTTTACCATGAAAAAGATGTTTTGTCCGGTTGCAAAATGCAGTTGTCCATTTCGATTAATAATACTTTTTTTAAAAAAATTATTATTCTAGCTTTTGCCCTTAGTTGTGTTTTTTAGTATAACAGTATAATAATTATTCATTTTGCAAATCTGAAACTACTAAATTACGACAATATTAAATTGGACACCAAAGTGAATATTTTAAATATTTTTTAAACATGCTGTTTCTCAGCTGGAAATCACATATGTTTCAAATAATGATATAAAAAGTATATTCATGGATTTTTAATAATACGGACAGACAGACAAACAAGCGAATTCTTTCTTTCATTTCTAAACGTCATGACGTATCTCAAGATTTCCTTATCTACTTTAAAAAATACAAAACATTGTTACGAAAAGTCATAAGGCAGGCTAAAATCATGAAAAACGATCAGGATATTTTGAACTCAAATAATAAAACAAAAGCAATGTGGAATATAATAAAAAATACTACCAAATCAACTAGAAAACCCGTAGAGAATGTTGTTTTAAAATATAACGATATAAATGTAAACGATCCGGCAACAGTGGCTAGTCTCTTTAACCAATACTTTTCGAGAATTGCTGCCGATCTCACTAAGGGTCTTCAGGCACAAAATTCAAAAACAGACAGTTCACCCAAAATTTTAGACACAATGTTCGTTTCCGAAACTTCTTCCTATGAAATTCTCAAAATAATCGGTAAACTAAAAAATAAATATTCGTCCGGTTTAGATGAATTCCCAGATTCTTTGTTAAAAACTTGTGCGTATGCCATTATACACCCGTTAACTCACATATTTAATGCATCTTTATGCACTGGAACATTTCCAGATATTTTCAAAACAGCTAAAATTAAGCCGCTCTTCAAAAAAGGCAACAAAAATGAAATTCAAAATTATCGGCCCATCTCTCTTCTATCAGTTTTTTCAAAAATATTAGAGAGACTTTTTTACGTACGAATGGAAACCTTTCTCACTAAACACGACGCGCTTTCAGATTGCCAACATGGATTTAGAAAATCAAAATCAACGGAAACAGCTATATTTTCTTTTCTTAAAGATGTCGCCTCATCATTAGATCAAAACGAGGCACCTATTGGATTATTTTTAGATCTCTCAAAAGCTTTTGACATCATTGATCATGACATTTTACTTTCAAAATTACCTTCATATGGAATCCGTGGTATTGCTCTAGATTGGTTATGTTCGTACCTTAAACAACGATCTCAGAAAGTTGAAATACCTTACTGGAATGATGGAACATTACGTACGCACCTTTCCGACTCTTTGCCCGTTGCATGTGGAGTTCCTCAAGGATCGATTTTAGGCCCTATTCTGTTCCTACTTTACGTAAACGATATGCCCTCGACGATTCGAAACGGAAGAACGGTTCTCTTTGCGGATGATACGAACATCCTTTGCAATAAAGAAACCGTAAATAGTACAATATCAGATGTTTCAAATTGGTTCCGAAATAACAAATTAATAGTAAACGAAAAGAAAACGGTTTTAATGCAGTTTTCCATTTCAAATAAACAATTCTGTGCTCCATTGAAAATGGTGTACCATTGACTGATGTTAAGGCAACAAAATTTTTAGGTCTCTCAATTCAGTCAAACCTTAAATGGAACGTCCATTTAAATGAATTGAACACAAAATTAAGTTCATTATGCTACGCGTTCAGAATTCTTGCAAATTCAGTCAGCCTTCATACTGCTCGTTGTGTATACTTCGCGAATGTTCATTCCCGCCTGAGATATGGCATAATATTCTGGGGAAATACATCTTATAGCTCCCAGACTTTTAGATTACAAAAACGAATTGTACGAATAATAACCAAATCCCACCCACGTGATTCTTGTAAGCCTCTCTTCATTAATCTAGGAATTCTACCATTACCGTGTCTTTTTATTTACGAATCAGTGGTTTTTGTAAAAAATGACTTGCTTAAGAGCGGGAATATATTTTCAGAAAATGCCGAAGTCTATTACTATAACACTCGACGTAGAAATCATATTCATCAGGTGACAGTATCAACAGCTCATTACAAAAATTCACATACAATACATGTACATTATTTTACAACACTTTGCCAGATGACATTAAACGATTAAATTCAATAGAAAAGTTTAAATCCCAAGTGAAATCGTTTCTGCTGCATAACTGTTTCTATACAATTAGAGACTATACTGAGCATCACAAGAAAAGTAACATTAATTTTAACAATGATACATAATGCATTAATTACCATTTGGACTGTATAAATGAGTATAAACAACCTGTAACAACTATTGTAACACAGCTTCCGGGTCAATGACCCCCATCTCGATCAGGTTTTTCGTCCAGTTTCCCTGATCCATTGAGCAAATGCTGAGATGGCCCCTTGTTTTGCTTCTGGACATAAATGTAACTTCATTTTCTGTGCACGTCTTCTAGAATTCAGTGGTAGATACAATTATTCAAATTATCGTTTCCACGTTGTCGCGGCAGGAAGTAATAAGAGCCAAAATTTATTGCTTATTTATCCTTGAAAATAGATTTTATTACATGGGAGTTTTTTTTGTTTTTTTTTCTCCCTTTCAAAATTCAAAACTTAAGTAGTAAATGATTTAGTGTAGGGATCACAGAATTTTGAAAATGTGCACACAATTCACTTTTCCCCATAGCCCGTCATACGCAGTTTTTTAACTGTTTTTTGACGTCAAATAAAATAAAATAAAAATAAAAAAGGCACGGACGGACGGACGGACGGACAGACAGACACACGGACGGACAGACATAAACAGACAGACACGGACGGACGGACAGTCAGACAGACACGGACGAACAGACAAACGTACGTTTTGAAAAAAAAGAAAAACTTTTTAGGTATCAGGTGACCCCAAAACGTGTATTTCCGTTGAAATCGATTTTCCCCAGCATTACATAACTTTTTGTATACATACGTGTATTACTCCATATATACGTATGTATACGATAAAGTAACTAGTGGTTTTACAGAATGGCACAGACTTCGTCGTAGTAAGGTTTTCTAATTTCCTTGGTGTGGTCTAGCTTTAAGGTCTTAATTCTCTGGCCAGCTGCGACCTATCGTCGCCCAAAGTACGTTTTTTTTGACATTTTCTCATCTTCTTGATTTCCTAATAGTACAACGGAAATATTACTCCAAGAATATTACAGAAGAGTAAAACCTCGTCCTAAATACAAATTTTCATTGAAAAATTTGAAGCCGTTTTTAATAAAATGTCGATTAAACATTAATGTAAAAGCGAAATTTGAAGCTCTTTTTCATAGCAATCTTTTGTGTTTTCGAAAAACTTCATTTGAAGGCATTTGAATCACTTGAACTCAGAAATCCAAAAATGTATACAAATCGATGAAAATGTCCATATGAACGGAGTGAGAGATATTTAAAAAAATTTAATTTGTGTAATTTATGAAAAAAAAAAAGAATACAGCGAAATGAAATTTACCTCATATTAAACAGTACAATTAACACTATCCACTGGAAAAATTGGAAGACAAAATTTAGAGCTATTTTTGAGAAAATGGTGTTTGGGCGTTTCTGAAACTGCGGAATTTTGAGCTCAGTTTAAAAGAAAACTGTTGAGTTTTTGAGAAACTTTGTTTGACATTATTTAAAGCACATGTACATGAAAATATAAGAATGTGTAGAAATCACCTCTGATGTAAATATTACCGACGTGGAGAGACAAGTAAAGAAAATTACATTTTTGTAATTTTTGAAAAAAAAACAAAAGAATAGAGCAATATGGCGTTTATGTGATCGTAAAGGGTTAGTATGGCACTAACCCTACCAACATTTAAAGAAAAACTTCGGAACCGTTTTTGAGAAAATCTTGTTTTTATAACTTTTTAAAATTGCAAATATTGCACGCTATATTGAGAGAAAACTACTAAAATGTTCAAACATATTTAAATCATCTGAATGAAAGAACTAATTATGGACAACAAATTCATTTTAAAGAAATGAATCTTTCTTCAATTTTATAAATGAATTATGTAGCACCACTTGTTTTATTTTCATATTAATTTTCAATTAATTTCAATTTTATTTTCTATTTAATTAGAATACTGTTAAGCACGTAATTAAATACCCAAACGTCTCAGGGTCTTTACTTTCTCGCTGTCGCTTACGCGTTAGAGAGAAAGTTATATAATGCTGTGCGAAAAAAACCGACGAATTTTCGCCATTAAAACTCCTATTTTAATATTCTTAATAGAGTGGGCCTGTAAATCCTCCGTTCATTACGAGGTCTCGGCAGGCAGAAAATTTATTTGGGGGAATTTGCGATTAATGAAGACATTCGAAAGTTTTACCAAAAATAATAACAGAGTTCGTAATCGCTTCTGGAGCGCAACAATTCCTCGCGCCTTTTATTTTTCATAAAGATCTCTTACTTGGACCTATTTATCAACATGACTTGGAACCTCATTATAATTATCATTTAGTATTATTGTACAGTAAAAATCACATTCTCACTAAATAACGTGCAACAGACATATAGTTCTTGCGCCTTTGTTTAATCTTTATCTAATATGAAAATCATTAAATGGCCATTTTATAAAAACGATTCTATTTTAATTTTTAATTCTCAATCCAATCTTCGGCCTTTTACAAATGTATCCTCTTTACCAATTTTCCACTTGCTTTTCGAGAAACGCGCAGCTCTCTTTGCCGATATATTTTCCTTTCTTCGCCATGAACACTTCCTTTCTCTATAATACCTGACAGGCTCCATCCATTACCACACTCGAAAGTTGTTGTTTTTTAACATTTCTAATTTTGTCAAAATGAAATTTTCAATTAATAATTTCTAAACACACATTGTCTATTTATTTCTACTATTCCGAAATGTTATCAACATCGAGAAGTTAATGAAGTTATCAAATAATTCTTTGAAAAGAAAACTTTCGCGAGCGTAATACGCGTGACCGTCTCTCATGGCGACTTCTTTCGACCTTCTGGTTGCCTCCTGCAATAATGCAATCCGTTCGATAGTCTGCTGTCGCAGTTCGAGCTCTCAATCGTTTCTTTTTACTAACTTTCACGCATCTTCTTCTTTTGCAACTTATCACGCTTTCCCATGCTCTATAACCCTTTAGTCTTCTTTTCTAGCATTATGTTTTCTAGCGTTTGTCCAGAAATGCTTTTAGAACCTCTGAGGCTCCTGGTGGAATGAGGACCCCTGTACATACGTATTTTCTTTAGTGATAAATAAAGATACATAAATCTGCATTACTACCAATAAATAAGGCACTTCAGTGCTGAACCAAGAAAGATAGAGGTATTTTCCTGCAACTTACCCAGTATGTATTAGTGCCATTGAATAGAGCGATAAAAATTGTACAAGTAATCCCAGTTTCATTTGTTTAGCAATAACTGAGAAGGATGTTTCCCAACTTGCAAAAATCTAATGGCTGTACTGTACAACGACGCTGCACGGAGGCAAACAACCCGCTATATCAAAACTATTTCACCTATAAAGCTAGAACTCTACAGAAGGTCCTTTCAGGCATGTGGAACTCGGCATACAAAATTGCATAAAAAACTGTGATGGTCTCGCGGGGCAAATTTAAAGCCTTTTTTCTTGAGAAAATAATTCTTTAAAAATGCCTATATTTCACGCGATATTACGTGAAAGCTACTCACATTTTCTAAAAATTTTACTTGACTATATTTCAAGATTGTCTTTGAACAAGATTTCATTAAGAAACAAATTATCTTCAATATTGTAGTTGTACGTTGCCCAAAAAGTTTTGAACTTTGGCAATTTTTAAAAAACAACAAATTATTTAACGAAAATCCAACCGACGCAATTTCGTAAAAAATTGCAGCAATTTTTGAAAAATTTCGAAAATGTTGAGGCTTCATGTGAAGTACCCCTAAACATCGGAATTTCCGTTTCAAACTCGCAGGGTATCGAGTTCCGTCAGATCGATGTGGGAATATCAATTTTGAAGAAAGTCCTCTGAACGGTTTAGGCGCTAGCGCTGATCACAGATGGTCGGATGGAGGGAATGACGTTTTGCCGTCAAACGAATGTTCAATATCAACCACAAAACCCACCCATACCCAAAACAAATAAAAAAATATGAAAATGTAGCGTCATAGACTTGACTCCCTGCTCCAGAGAGACAAGTCGCAAGGTATGGGGATGAGGGAGCCAAAAATAGGCTTCCAAACAAAGGCCAACCCTTCAGGGAAAGTCCAAAAGGCGAGAGGGCTTGTAGGTGCCGGGTGCAAATGGCAACGGCGAAAGAAGACGCCTCAAGACGAGTGCGTGGGGGGAAAGATGACGCAGGAAGTCATGTGACTCGAGCATATAAAAGGGCTGTCGCAGAAGCCCTGGGTTGGGTAACGTTTCTGGTTTCCTCGCGGCTAAACACCGCAAAACTTGTCCGGCCAAGTCTGGCGCGGAAGTGCTGCAGGCACGTGTGGGTGTTCGAGTCTTGAACACTGTGAAGTATGCTCGATACTTCGGGGCACATTGTCTGCCGAGGCTCACCAGGTGCCAAGTTGCGAATCGGCCGAGTTGGCTGATCGCAGGCGCGGCCGCAAGGCGCGTGTTAGGAGAGGGGGGCTGGGGCAGGTAGCCGACAAACACCTTAGAGTGAGGTCTTGAAACAGTGTACATAAATTAATGTAAATAAATTGTATATACCCACTCGTGTCTGTTTCCTTGTGGAGTAGATCCCTACCCACGACGTTACAAAAACTAACTATACATGTTAGTGGACGTAATTTACTACATATAAGAACAATATTTATCCACTTCTTCATTACTAGGGCCCAACTGTGTGAGGTCTTTCTGTCGGAAAATCTCCAATTTCCATGCATAATTGCTCTTTACTAAATACAAAGTAGTACTGGGAGCGATAGCTCAATGCATCAACTGATGTTACCAGCGCCTCTGCTTTTCAGCTAGGTTGAATTCAGTCGCTGTCTGGAGAAGAATTCTAGCGGCCCGCAGCTCTGGTCGGTAGTTTTCCGTGGTTTCTCCGATCAACACCAGGCGAATGCCGGAGCAGTACCCTAACAAACGGGCCACGGACCGCGCGCGATCTGTCCTTCCTCTTCCTTGTCCTATCCTCTCCCCTTATACACACACACTAACATGCACTACACTACCACATATTCCGGGAGACCGGTCGGGAGCTTAGAGCTTGTGACCCGCTGGTGGGAGAGTCCTGGTTAGGAGGAAACCCCACTAGCCGACGGTAGGTCGTCGTCGGATCTCGACATCCAGCGGGAGAAGACCACCGCCATCTCCCGCGGAAAACATGCACTACACTTACGGGACTAATGACCGGAATCACTGGCCAACCAATCAACTTACAAAGTAGGTGAGGAAGTAATAAGTTTAATATACTTCCTGAAGGGCGTTTGTTATTTTAGGCCGTAGAGAGCGAGGCTTCCGGCGGCCGCCGGGTTCGCCCATGCGTCAAACTGGCTGCATTTGTTTGCACTTTGTCATTGAAACGACATGGTTCAAGGTCTTTCTTTTTATTCTTGCGATGATTGTACGGCCGGATGCCCTTTCTGACGCCAACCACAGGAGACATTAGCACATTACACATAGAATACACTCACAACCATGCCCGAAGCGGGATTCGAACCCACGATCTGTCGGTCAGATATCGCCACGGCATTTCTGCCTTAGCGATTTCGCCTACCTGGATCCCCAGCGGATCTACGGTACATTCGTAAAATCAAATTTCTATGATAGATTCATAAAAGTCTTTACCGCTCATAAGAAAAGAGTATTCTGTAATGTTAAAATGGCTCCGAGTTTGTGCTTGCCTTCCTGATGAAGATGGAGCCAGTGTTTTGCAGAAAGGTTTCTTGAGAGGCTGTCAAGATCAAGTAACGTAATTGGTGTTTCAAGTGCTAGTTTTTAATCAATCTCATTTCTGAAAGTGTGCCAGGGGGAAGCAATGTAGTTATGATATTTGTGTCTGGCAGTCTCTAGTTGTTTTGGTATGTGTTCTTCAGGGATAAATAACTGCCATGATTTAATTTGTTCTGCCGACCTCTTACTGTATCATGTTGATTGAAGGATCAAGACTATGTGGTGAAAATTGTATAAGCACATGCATTATTGTTTCAATGAAATTTTTGTGCATTTAGTTTTATATTATTTTTATGACCATAAAATTTGCTTAAAAATTAATTCATCCTGTTTACTCAGATTTAATCACCAGCGAAAGCTAGAGAAGTAATAAGGGTTATCTCATAAACCAAGTATGGAAGTTGAATATAACAACATAAATAGGTGTGCTTACTAAATGAACAAAAAACACCTTCAAAATTACCTCGTCATGAAAAATATAATAATGTGAAAAAACGTGGGCTATTGACATTAGTTATTAGTGCAAATTGTTCACAAAACTATAAATATTTGTTTTAATTTTCTTTTTCTTATTTTACAGTAACCCTTGATGTATATCTTGCTCCTGACTGTGAAAGTAAGGAAAAACTACGAGAGAAACTTATTAATGAAACATTTCCATTTTATTTTTCAAAACTAGATAAAATGGTATCAGACAATGGAGGATTTTTTGTTGGCGGGCAGGTAATATTAAGTTTTGAATACTGATATTTAATTTAGCAGTAAGTTTCGTGTAAAATTTGTAATTAATTTTGATAAATTTAAACTAAAATTATCAACTATTTCGATTTACATACATATACTGTGCTAAAGTCATTTTAAAAAAATCAAGATGAGTGTACCGGCTGAGGTGGCACAAGTCAGCAACTGATGTCACTGCAGTGCCTCGAGCGGGGAGGTCCTAGGTTCGAGTCCCGACGGTGGCAAGATTTTTGACAATAGCTTTGATAGCTTGGTCGAATTCAGTCGCCGTCTGGAGGAGAATTTTAGAGGTCGGCTGCTCCGATTAGTAGTTTCCATGGTTTCTCTGTTCAACACCAGGCAAATGCCGGAGCAGTACCCTAACATACGGGCCACGGATCATGCGCGATCTATCCTTCCTCTTCCTCTTTCTTGCCCTATCCTCATCCCTTACTTACACACACGCGCACTGCACTTCTACACGTGTAGGGAGATCATACTTCGATTTTTTCTGTAGTGGACCATGACTTTAGATCATTGTTACACCTCCTGCCTTATAAAATGAATATTTTTAATTAATTCCCGATCGTTCTTTTCAACGGGGCTCGTGGCCCAAGAAATGTGCTAGCCACTGTCAAAAAGATTCATTTTATAGGATAGGACGTCTAACACTGACCTAATGCCATCGACTACTACAGAAAAATTGAAGTATACCTGGGAGTTTAGAGCATGTCCAGGCTAAGGAAGTGCCTGTTGATGGGAGATACATGGATAGGGAAAACCCCACAAGCCAACATGGAAGTCGGCACCGGCTCTCTCCATTCAGCGGGGATGAACACTGTCAGCTGCAGTGATAAAAAAGTGCACTGCACTTACAGGACCAATGAATATTAAAAATTGACACGCCCAGAAACTCGAAATAATTGATCGATCAAGATAAGTAAACCGTGCGTTTTGGTCATTGTATTCTGTTTATTTTGGTAGTTGTACTTTCATTGGCAGGATTTCAACAATCTAAAGACAAAAGTTGACAGATCTTGCAACATGTTCTGTGGGTCGCCATCACCTTCCCACGCAACATTCAGGGGTAGTGTGAGAATGTTCGCTCTTAAAATATTACGTAATGTGAAATGTAGAACAATTAGACAGACTTGTCAAGTACCAAAATTAATTTCCATCTTTTTAGATCAACAAATACACTTTAAAATAATGGCAGAGAATGTTTCGGTGTTTATTTTTGTTAATTAGGACTAAGCTATATTGGACAGCTGCACAGACTTTAGGAACTACAAAAACGAATGAAGGAAATATTCTTTTAGGTACATTTTACTGTAAACATAATTAAGAATGTTAATGATTATTATTATGTTTCAATATTTATTACAATTACTTCACAATACACAATTACGACGACTTTTTCACGTAGTGACTGCTTGTTCTCAAAATCGATTTAAAATTTGTTTGCCGAGAGATATATTATGGGCAAACGTTCTTATTGCATTGGGTGAAACAATTTGTGAAAAAATAAAAAAAATTATTATATTTTATAAGGAAAATATTTGTTTTGAATTTAAAGCATTAAGTAGAGATGCAAATTAATAGTAATTAGATTAATGATGGAAGATTTTTGGATTTTTCCAATGGCTATGCAAAAGGAAAGCTAATTCTCTTCTTAATAGTACTGAATATTATACCAAGAAATAAATACGCTAACGTCTGTACACCATACAATTTTCAAATGTCTTTGCTAATATAAAATAAATTCATGCTATGTACTGCTGTATGTTTGTATACATGCCACGTCATGCTATGCTGTGCTGTATTATTCACTGTGAAATCTTAAGTCA
Organism: Teleogryllus occipitalis; assembly: GCA_011170035.1. Lineage (NCBI taxonomy): Eukaryota > Metazoa > Arthropoda > Insecta > Orthoptera > Gryllidae > Teleogryllus > Teleogryllus occipitalis. The sequence goes on along the minus strand of BLKR01002628.1, from coordinate 74,734 downwards.
ATATTATGAAATACAGTGAAACCTGCTTTAAGTGATTACTCATGGTTCCAGAGAAAAATGCCTATTAGCACAGGTATTCGCTTAATCAAAATATTTGGTGCCATTTTTGAGAAACATTTTCAAAATTTTTTGAGTCTTCATGTAAACACCCTAAAAAATCAAAATATTAATTTGCAACTCCCAAAACCTCGAATTCGTTCAGATTGATCGGAGAATAAATTATTTTTCCTTGATCGGTATGGCTTGTGTTGTGACATCTCTCATATGACATTGATATTTTAATTTTTATGAGTACTTCATTTGAAACCCAAAATATGAAATTCTCGAATTTGTTTTTAGTACTACCTTTTTACTTTCTCGATAGTAGAGATAGTAGAGAGAAAGTTGTGTAATGGTTCGCAAAAAAAAAAACAACATATTTTCGGCAGCAAAACTCGTTTTACAGGGCCCTGGTAAAAATGAGGATAAATCCAGTCGCTACATTAAGAAGAACCAATAGCCTCTAACACGTGGTGTAGCCAGAATCCCAGTTTTGTGGGTCCTTTGCCGCCATTTGCTCCTCCTCTTTCAGAGCTGGAGCTCTGCAGAGAGAGCAGATTACGTCATCGAATATCGATGGGCGGCATGCGGCACAGTGGGTCGCGTCTTATTTCTAACGGGATATATTCCATTGCTCGGAATGAAAACGTCTTTCTGCTCTGGGAAAGGATATTGAGACAGAAAATAGAGATCATCAATAAACAGGCATTTATTGAATATTTACTTGATATAAACATATTTGTGTGATTTGAAAATATAAAAAATTTGCAATGCAGCATGGAAAGAAAGGTATCTTTTTGCAGATTGCGCCAGCTATGCCAAATGTTTAGTTGCAAAAAAAGGGGTCAATCACATAAAGAAATTTAATTGCAGCGACATTACATAGATTATCATGCTGCTGAATATAAAGTATTACGTAGGTTACCCCAAAAATGTTACTAAATAAACTAGTCATAGAAATTCTGAAAGTAAAGGAAATTAAAATTAAAAAATGAAGCTGATTGTCAAATTAAATACTTTTCTTACATCTTTTAAGTGATTTTTCCCGCAATATACTTTCAATGTTTGGAACAGATGACTTTGTACTGTTGAGCCGTAAAACGCATTTCAGATTGTGAACTGTAATGGAACTTCTCATTCGAGGTTAATAATTTTCAAAGAAGAAACATTTTTTTTTTTTACTTTTTTGTAAGCTAAACTTTTGGTACTGCTGCCGCAATCGACGAAAAGATACTTTTGTTCCCATGCTGCATTGAAAATTGTCGGTGTGGACGCTCTGGTCAACGAAGTGCTTGCATCGACATGCATGTTTCCGCGACTGAGTTATCGGGCCACTGTGGCAGAAGTTATCGCGAGCAGGGCAACGCTGGGGCTTCCTAGCCAACACGGCCCCGCGCTGCCCATTCGCTCTGCTTGAGCAGCCCTGGCCTAAACCGTTGCGCCGAAACCATTCAGCCGATTTTCTCCAAAATTGATATTCCCCGATTAATCAGAACGAACTGAAATCTTTGCGAGTTTCAAACGGATATTTTGATTATTTAGGGTGCTTTACATGGAGCCTCAAAAACATTTTCAACTTTTCTTAAAAATGGCACCACTTTTTTTTTTAATTAAACCTCGTCCTTGGTTAGCGTAAAGAACGCTTAAGAGAATGGAAAAAAAATAATGTTCACATAATATGACATTTCATCTCGTCAAGAAGATTCTCAAAAAACAGTAATATCAACCAGTTTCTGCTTCGTATGGCGTCTTGTTTTGAAGTCACATATTCATCAGAAATTTGTGACCGTTTAATATAAGTTAATCTAGGAAATGTGGCTGGTCGATGACTGCTGAGCCAAGTAACCTCTTAAAAGAGGGAAATATATTAAAAATCACTCATTGGTTACACGCAGAAATGGAGGTTAAGTCGTGAGCATTTCGGCAGGTTTCACTGTACAAGATAAATATCCTAAGCTATTCACATATAATATGTACTTTCTATTTACAGCTTTCATGGGTTGACATCTTCTTTACTTCTGGAGTTGAAGGATACAACGTAGTTGGAATGGATGAAGATCTTCTCAAGTACTATCCTAATCTCTCTGAACTAAATAAAACTATTCGTTCATTGCCTGCAATTCAGTCTTGGCTAATGAAACGCCCTTTCTCTGCATTTTGATTATTAGAAAATCAGTTACAAGAAGTTTTTTTATAATGTAATTTTTCTCAAAATGTACATTAGCAATTAAGTTATGCGCGTAGTATGTCATTCTTCAGAATTTTCTGAGATATAATGTATGTATTGCTTTGGTTTACTTGATGGTGCAGTTTAAATTTTGGGTTTTCAAATTAATTTTCATAAAATAAAAGAACTATTTCACTCTGAAAGACGTTATTTGAGATTCTTATAAATATTGTAAACAGCATTCCATAACCTGAACCAGATGAACTCTTTATTGGTTTTTGCATTGGTATGTGGAATTTTTTTATTGGAGATGTTCCCAATTATCCAGGAAAAAAAGGTACAGGAATTTTATTGCTGTCAGAAGAGTTATACTGAGTAATGTAAGTAGGCTTACCATAAGTGCGGATTGATAATGTGAGGTGATCCATACCACAAAAAACGCAACATTTCCACTTTTTACGTTTTCTTTATTTTTTCTACAAAAACCTGTTCTTTACATTAAAATCTACCTTCTTCATCACAAAAAATTCTACAAAGTGCATTAATTCCCATGCTATATGTCAAATATATAGCATTGGACAAAAAGAAAATATTAAATTATTAATTTTTTCTCATTTATCCCAAGAGGTGTTCTGATGGAAATATCGCTTTTAGTTCTGGACCTCCTAATGTGATCCCAGAGCCCTGGGGGGATTTGGTCCCAGTTATTTGATAGACTTATGAAAGTAACAAAAAACAATAGGTATAAATAGTGAAACCTTGGGTAAATTGACGATTTGGCAACAAAAAATAACCTCTTTGTAACCTTAATTGTTGTCAATCTAAATATTTTGAATTTTAGCCTTGGTATCTTTAATATTTTCTATATTTTTTCAAAACAATATATGGTGTAGTATTTATAGTTCGTATATAATTAAAAAGTTCAGAACTTTTGAAGAAATTCCTCACTGGTTTTAAATTAATAATTTCTGGGTTTGCCAAGTTGTGTTGTTAACTGGTTACAAAATAACACACACTTTCTTGCTCTAGTTTATTTGCTTTCCGGCTTTGCCCCACCCCACCCTGGCCCCCAACCCAGAGAGGGGCGCATCGTTTGCGTCGCGGATTCCGCTTCGCACGAAAGCTCCAATATGATGCGTGTTAGGATCCATCGCTCCATCCAAAGTCAGCACTAATATCCTCGAAAAACTTCATACTTCCAGCTGTTACCGGGAGCGGTAGCTCAGTGCAACAGATGCCACTGCAGCGCCTCTGACCGGGAGGTCCTTGGTTCGAATCCTGCCGCCGTCAGGATTTCCGACACCAGCTTTTCAGCTAGGTCGAATTCAGTCGCTGTCTGAAGGAGAAGTCTAACGGCCGGCTGCTCTTATCGGTAGTTTTCCGTGGTTTCTCCGATCAACACCAGGCGAATGCCGGAGCAGTATCCTACCAAACGGGCCACGGACCGCGTGCGATCATTCCTTCCTCTTTCTTGTCCTATCCTCACCCCTTACACACACACTTATACTAACATGCACTACACTACCACATATTCCGGGAGACCGGTCGGGAGCTTAGAGCTTGTCCCGGCTGGGGCGGTGCCCCGCTGGTGGGAGAGCCCTGGGTAGGGGGAAACCCCGCTAGCCGACGGTAGGTTGACGCCGGATCTCGCCATCCAGCGGGGGAAGATCACCGCCATCTTCTGAGGAAAAAACATGCTCTACACTTACGGGAGTAATGACCTAAGCTGTTGACGTGCCCGGAATCACTAACCAACCAACCAAATCAAACTGTTATCATTTCTCCTGAATTCCTGAAACCTACGAGGCGAGGCTCTCCGGCGATGAGTTATTAAATGGCTGCGATTACGATTCTGAGTATGTAAGGACTACATCCCACCCTTCCTGGCTTTCTATCGACTCCCAAGGAACCTTCCAGGGCCTCTCGAGGTAACTGACTCACCCCTGGAGGCAATTTACACCGAAGAGCTCCCTCGAGCTCCTAAAAGCTAGCTCGTGGCTCAGAGCAAAGTCGCTCGCCTTTCACCAAGGAGATCCGGGTTCAATTCCGGTCGAATCTCATGTGAAGTTTGGTGAAGTCGTAGGCTTCCGCAGCCAGAGTCATGTAAATGATCTTGGCTGTCCAGGTGACGCCGCGTCGAAGGCTGTGTTGCCGACGTTTCGACCATCTTGTCGTGGTCTTCAGCTCTGAGGAAGTGATCTTGGCTGTCCTGGTGACGCCGCGTCGAAGGCTGTGTTGCCGACGTTTCGACCACAGCGTGCTACAACAGCCCTGAGGAAGATCACGACAAGATGGTCGAAACGTCGGCAACACAGCCTTCGACGCGACGTCACCTGGACAGCCAAGATCATTTTTCAAGTGAAGTTTGTTCCAACAAAACTAGTTTGGCTGCTTCACAAGGGCTAGTCCAAACCCTGTCAAGTGTCCTAAACCTGTGAAGCTCCCTACGAGGACATTGAAATATCTCCCCAAGTCCAAACCTTCCCGACTAAGAACATTTTACTGTAATAATCTCAAAAATAAAATATTTTTCCGCGCGTCTTGGTGCACTTCTAAATTCTATGACCGTCCTAGCGAGTCCACGCCAAAATCTGTGCAGTTACATGGAGTTCAGTGGAAAGATTTGCCATAAAAATTGTAAATGTCTGTGACCCATATGTGGTTCACGGGCGTAGCAAAACCATCGAGTGTTATGTCCTCGGAACCACATATGGATCACAGGACAGTGAACGTGTTAACGAGAAACACCTGTGATGTATGCAATGGTGTGCATTCCAGGTATGCTGCTCTTATCCTGGACAAAAGACAGTTAACAAATTATATTGTGAAATTGCCAATTTCATCATTGAAAATAGGTTAGCTTGGTTTTTAAAATTCTGCCGATTAAAGGTATAAGCCTCGCGGTCCTGCATTGAGCATACAATACTGTTGCTGATGAAGGCAGAAAGCTGGGTATATTATAGTAGGCTGCGCAACTCGGCCCGAAGTGAGCATGCGTGCTCCATCTATACTCCAATTTTAAGGCAGTGGAACTTCAAGGACACGAGGTACAAGGAGGCCGAGAACATTGTCATTCAATCTGGAGCTCCAATGCCAGACATTTAAGTGGCGATGAATACTCCAGTCGGTCAATAAGAAACAGAAAACGTATTACATTATTTTGCTGGGCCATGTTTGTTGTTTTCCCGTGACCGTAATGTGTGGATCGAAGCAGGCTATACCAATTCATACAATGTCTCAAATGCACTCACAAAATATGATCGATCATTTGCCTTCACTTGTTCAGCTGGCCGGTTTTGAAAGTATCCGAAGTATCTTCCTGTTTCTGAGCCATTCCACATCAAATCGCATAAAAAAGACCAAAATTTGACCTTCATATTTTTAATTATTTTATATCTTTTATTCAGTAATTATAATAAAATAATTTAACACGTGTATTGTTATTTTTTCTAATTTCATTATATTCGCAAATATAGCAAAATTAAATTTTCTAAAAATGACGCGCATCGCTAACTTAAAAATATCAAATATTTGAATACACTAATTATAGAAACTCCCTTCAAATTACATTCGAAACTTAAAAATATGTTTAATTTTTTAGATTTTGCAAAATATTTTATTTCCTGAATTTTCAATTTGTTAAAAAAAATTGAAAATTGAATATTTTTGTAAACTCATGAGCTAAAAATTTTTAAAAAATATTAATAAATGCACTAGGGTATTGTTGACAACTCCAGAAAAAAACCAAAGTGGGATCTGAGTAACTTTAAACAATATAATGTTTTTACGAACCAGCAGACGCGTTTCTTGCGTTTCTGGCCGTCGTTTCTTTGGATGAAGCTGTAATCTTGAGGTGGTACAACTTCACAATTGTACTTGGTTATTAAATGACCGATTCCTGACTCACGATATTATTGACATTGTGAAATTTTCTAGTCCCTCACAACGCTCTTCAAATATAGGCCTATGTACTCGCTTTCCTTAGAATTCCTAAACTTTCGTCGCAATGCGCAGTTCTAATACCTTACAGAATTTACTTCCAGGTCAGGACAAAATTCCATTTTCTTTATCCAACTTTTTTATCATGTGTTCAATAGCTGCGAAGTATCGTTTAATCTCCAACTTTAAAAAATTGTCAAAATTTGAATTTTCAACGTCTTGTGATCTGTTGGGTGAAGGGAATCGATAAGTTTCTTAATAATATCTTTATTGTCTGGTTTTTTAATTGACATCGAAGGATCTTCAATATGAAAAAAATTATCGCTGATAGCAGTTTGTAGTCTGAAAATGGTCATGGGAAAACCGTTTTTGTTGCAATTTTCTTTTCTTCGCGGGGGTTTCTCCTATTGCAATTCAACTCATGTTTATCTTTTCTACATTCATTTCGCTGACACTTGACAAACTATCTGAAGAGCGTAAATTGTCATTTCCCTGATTTCCACTGTTATCACTATATTCACTTAAGTTTCCGCTTCTTTCGGTAATGCCACGGGAGCCACTGATCTCGACGCTCTCTTCACTAACACAAAGCATATTTGAAATCCGACTCCTTTTTTCCGACATGAATCACAAATTTGCCAATCCAATGACTCCTCAAAATGAAGTTTCACTAGTAAATCGTGGTTTACGCAACTTCTCTTTTCTAACAATCGTGATCAGAAAGTTTACATTGATTGAAACATGTGTCGTATCTCATACGGTGATCGCCACTCGTGTTGCACAGTGTAAACACGATTCACAGAACAAGCTGTAGCACTCTTCTCTTTATCAGATGCGTATTGCAACTGACGCTTAGGAAATTTTACTCAAGTCCCTTGACAAGTGGTCTGTTGTATTTCACTAGCTACGTCAGGAGGGTACCCCATCCCTAGGTCGCAAACGGACTCAGCAGTAAACTTCGTTTCGCTGTCACCCATGCCTTCTGGGGACAGAGTGAGCATATGAGTATCTATGCTCTATGAGTATCTATCCCCTTTACAAGTGCCGAAGAACAATAAAAAGAATGACCTCTGTCTGATTTTCTCCTTTTCTGTCCAGATTTAAGAAAAAAAGATCGTACATTTTAAAAAAAGTCGTGTCAACTCTTGTGCGATTTGACGTGGAATGGCTGCTCTCTCTGTTTGTGTCTCTCTGTCTCTATCTATCGCTGTCTCTCCGTACTTCAGTCTCTAGATCTTTCTCTGTCTCTCTGTCTTTCTCCCGGTCTCTCTCTCTCCCTCCCTCTATTTGTCTCTCAGTCTCGCTGTCTTCCTCTCGCGTCACCTGTCTTGTTTGTCATCCTCGGCCTCGTCCTGCGTCACTTGGCGACGCCCAGCAATAACGAAGCCCAGGTGGAGGTCAGTTGGAAAAGAACTTGCGGCTCTCAGACGCCACCAATCTTTATAAATGAGGTCTTTAAAGAAAGAGAATTTCACATAGACGTGACGAATATCATTTTAACTTTAAAAATATGATGGATATGTTTTAAAAAACGGATAAAAATATTCAAACCAAACGCAACCCGCAACACTCGGACGGATTTTTTAATCTATATCGTTAAATAACTCCTAAACGAAGCGTTTTAGGGTCTTCAAAACTAAACTTTTGAGTTTGTTTTGTCTCATCGACTTGTTCAGAGCCTGTAGAATCTGAATTTGAATCTGCATATGAAATGAAACTATATTCTACGCGATTGAATTACACGCGTGTACCTCTCTGCCCGGCATAACGTTAAATAAGAATAGTTTGCATTGATATCAATTACAAGGAAACAGAGCAAGTGATGGAGATTAAGAGGATATGCAAGAGTTCTCGCACACACATCCACACACACACACTCACACACACACACACACACGCGCGCGCGCGCGCGCGCGCGCGCGTGTGTGTGTGTTTGTCGATTGCGTGTCGTCAAGATGTCGCTTGAACGCGACCGTATCAACCTGCAGATCAAGAGACTATAGCGGCACGACCGAGAAAGACGCGAAAAGCCGTGCCATATTCCATCTTGGAGATACCACCCTCAGATGCCTCGTTAGAAAAACCTCTAGTATAGACCCTGTTTGATGGAAATCTCATTCACTTCAGTCTATTTCACTCATTCACTTATTCGAACAGAAATCAATCGTAGATTGAAAACATTTAGTACGGAGAAGAATGATATTATCGAAATAATATTATTTCATGATTAGACCGTCTGCATGCCAAAACAGTTGATTTCGTAAGGATGAGTTGCAAGAGTTGTATTACAATCTAATCATGTTGCTAGGGAGGCACGTTCAGTGTTGCCGCTGGAAATAAATCTGCGTTCGACAAAATTGTTGTGTAGGAGGAATTGTATTATAAAACTAGTGGAAAAGCGCGGCATTCCAAAACTTTTCCTCCTCTTAGGAACGAATGTTTAGAATGCAAATGAGTGTTTAGTATACCCCCAACAGTATGTTTAGTTCATCTGAGCACTAACATCGCGTAGTTTCTGCATGCCATCGTGTATTATCCGCGCACGTTTTCTTGAGCCCTCGCTTTGCTGGTTGCGAGAGGAGAGGGGAGTTCGGTTATCTTCACAAAAGGAATTTTATATCAAATGTGTTGTTCGTTTTCCGACGCAAAATAGTTTCTATTACACGGGAGCAAACATTTCTGGCTATCAGATTTTGTCTACAACGCTCGTTCGTATCATTTACTCTTAATTCAACTAATGTTGACAAAGGAGGGAGGGTAGGCATTCCGGGGCTCAAGAAAACGTGCGCAAATAATATCCTATACATTTAAGGAAGCTTTGAAAAAATGTCACTTTTGAAATGACAAAACTGAAGCATACATTTTATTGTGAAAAAGTCTCTGTGTATTGGAGTTTTAAGTCAGGTGCGAAAAAGTTTTGAACTTTCGCAGTTTTCAAAATTTCAGAGGTTTCAATGAAAGTTATGTTAAAAGTAATTAAAATACTACATGCAGTTGTACCCAGCTGCAGTATAATAACATTCATTGGTAATTTTCACATTAGCTCAATAAGAACTAAGATGCATGTTACTAACTCTTATTGAATAGTACCGGGACGGATGGCGGCCTGGCAACCCCGGATCCTAAAGGCGCTGAGTTGTCTGATAAAGGGCCTACACGCGTACCAACTTGTCGGGCCAACCAGATTGTACGCTTTGCTCCACACAGCCCAACCAGAACCCAATTTATCAGTCGTGCTGGAAAGTTCCTCAAGGAAGGTGTTCTCGCGTGTGAGATTTGGAAGCAAGATGTCGCTAAGCAAATACCAAGAGATTGGACTAGGTATAGCTGCGTGTGTCTTAACGGAAGAGGATGAGTGGAGGAAAAGGAAAGTTTGGTGCAAAAGAAAGTGGCTTTCGCTGCGAAAGAGATTTTTACATGTGAGCCTGGTTAAAGAATTAGATAAGATTGACTTCAAAATTTTAATGAGAATGGATGAATTGTTTCCGTGAATTACTGGGCATGGTTCGTCCATTTATTGAAAAAAGGAACACGGTAATGAAAGAAGCCGTGAGTGAGCCTCCATTGTGGCGTGAGGATAAGCCCGTTTATAAATTCCCAAGAGGGTCATGTATGCCGAGTTTCTAATATCCTTATTGGAATATTGTGGGCTCGTGGAATTCAACAAAGAATCCGAAGCCTCAAACTGCTCCAAGAACTCCGTAATAATGACCTTTTGTAGTTCGTTCTCCATGTTTGTTCTAAGAGTCACCTAACCTAGCATTAATAATAAAGAAATAAAACTCAAAAACTAAAACACGAATGAATTATTCTACTAAAAAGAGGAACTTGAAAAAATTATACTGATATAACCTAAGAAAAAAATAAAACTTTAATTAAAAAAACTACTATAACAAATTAAATAAATTATATAAATTCTGAAATTACAATAAAAACTTACCGAAAATAACCTCCACCGAAAAAAATCCTATCCTATCCTAACCTAATTTACAATAAAGAAAAATCTAAGCAAATTAACAAAACTATAACGAATGAAAATATAAACTCTGAAATTAAAAAAGCACGATGAAGCACGTGGATGGGCATGACGAAATCTTCGGAAATGAGTGAAAACTTCAGCGCTGTCGTCGGCAGTTGGCCCAACCACGCTACACACTACACAATTTGTTGGGCTGTGTAGTGGGGTGGTCGGTGCTAACAAACCGCCCGACCAAAATTTCTGTTGGACGACTTGCCTCAACACGATACAATTTGTTGAATTGGCTGGCCGGTCGGCCCGACAAGTCGGTACGTGTGTAGGGGCCTATCACTAGCGGAACCGCCAGATAATACATGCAAACAAGAAATTAGCGTCGACAGAGAGATAATAAGAAACATATTACGAGTTCCAAACCACCCAGGACAGTGGAACGTTGACCATGGTTTTAGAGAAATAGTGGCAAAGATGGATTTAATCAAAATGACGACGTAGATTTTTATAACTCAATACTTTGTCGATATTTTGCAGAGTCGATATTATGGAGATCGAAGTCGATAGTTTTCAAAATATATTTATTAAAAACAATGGCAAATGGTGATGTTGAAAGGTTATAGTTCGTATATTCGCCATCTACAGGACATGTCTTTTGTGATCCATTCAAGTTATATGGTGGCTATATATATATATATATATATATATATATATATATATATATATATATATATATATATATATATATATATTGCTCGCTCCTTTTTCTAAGGTTTTTTGATTTTGATGTTAATTCCCGCATAAGAACCAGTGTTAATTGTTTCTCTTTGTACAGCTCCGATTCTTGAAATATAAATACAAGAATATTTTTTCTAGAGACTCAAATTAAAGTTAAAATTTGGGTGTGGTTTCAGATTTTTTCTGAGTTGTTTTGATTTTGGTGTTTATTCAACCATAAGAACCCATATTAATAGTTTCTATTTGTACAGTCCTGACTTTTAGAATACAAATGTAGAAATAATTTTTTCCTTGAGCTGCAAATTGTCCTTAAATTTTGGGTGTGGTTTCATATTTTTAAATTGACTTTGAGATGGATTTTTGGGGTGGGTGCTGCTAACTTTAGTCTAAAGCTAGCAGCGCCTACGATTTTGGCAAATCCAAAACAGCACAAATACGGAAAAAGAGCATTTAATTAACCTAAAAGTTTTGATATATTTTGGTTGAGATGGATTTTTGGGCGCTGCCAGCTTTAGATGGCTCTTTGCAGACGCCGCACCGGAGTCGTGTTACGGCAGCAGATTTGAATTTCGCGCCCACAAGTTCCATTTAAATTCAATTTTAGCGAAGACAATTTGTTTTAGGAAAAATTGGAAATGCTTTTCCTTAATGAGTGTCAACGTGGAATCGAAGTTGTTGGTTTTTTAATTTTTTAAATTTTTTTTTTTAACGGGTGCTTCTGGACACCTGTATTTATCAAGATTGGTGCATGAATGTTGTAGTGGACTATGGCAAGAAATCCTGTTGTAAAATTTAAATTTAAAATGCATCACTTATATCTATAATCTCTGACATTTTTTGTGAAGGGGTAGTAGACTATTGCTGGACCCACTACCTTTCATTTAAGGAAAAATATCGCGTAATTTGATTGAGAAGAAAGCTCAAACGTCTTCCCTCTAGTCTTTTAAGAATAAAGATGAATGTTAGCAAATAATAATTGCTAGCAGTTTACGTTGTTGGTTCGGCAAAAATTAAACTATGATATCGGCAATTGGCAAAAATGAAACTATGGTAATTATCTTATTATGATTACAATTTGTGAAATCATGAACATTTGATAACTTTTGTTAATATGCTACCACAATAACAGTTATAGACGACTGTACAAAAATTAGTTGTAGTAGTGCTCTTCGGCCGAAAAATGTTTGTTAGGGTCGTTTAGCATTCTCGGGTACTGTTACCACTCCACCCTGGGTGGTAACAGGTTCTTCTAAAAAACATTTATCTCTAGACCCTGATACATAGGTAACTAGCATTGAAGGCTTGTTTTCATACATATCTGATAAATGCATTCATCACTATCTTTCATTTTCAGGGAAAACACATTGTAGATAAATACACTTAAATGTGGAAAAGCGCAAAATGTACAACTACATACGCTTGTGAAAAAATGACAATATCATTTAAAAATGAGTAACACGATGCACATTCTTGTTTCCATGCGTGACAGAAATATCTACAGATGCTACAAAAGGTGCACGTACGTATTTTCAAGCACTATCGGTCACAATAAATTTTAAGAAGGAAAGAATTCTCCTTGCTTTCATTAATGAAGAGATGAAACTCCATTCTTGCCCGTTCATAACAACTACAAAGTAAAGAAACAGACATTATCATTTGTATGCGCCAAGGTCGACCGCAGCTGCACGATGATTCTCATTGGTCCTTCGGCGGCCCAGATTCCTGACGTCAGCCTCCTCGGATGTGGCGACTCATGCTGAGAGCGGGATAAAAGGCTTCTGTGCGCGTTATCAACGCATTTCTCTCTCACAATCCTTGCGCGTGGCTTTAAACGGCGCTTTAGTCATGGCTCCGCAGTACAGATTCACTTACTTTGATTTTCGTGCTCTAGGAGAATTCATTCGCTTTCTCTTTAAGTACGGTGATATAGATTTTGAAGACAACCGATTGGACCCAAACGAGTGGCAAAAGCTTAAGCCGTGTGAGTATGCTTATCAAAATGTGAAAATTATAAAAAGTGGCTAATATGTAATATCATTTTAAAGAAAAGTAACTAAATGTTGAAACAAATTTTCTGTTTTTTGCATGTTAACAATATTTCTAAATCATTAAAAATGCAAGAAAACTGACTCAGTTTAACTACACTTGTTTTTTTTTAATGTGGCATCTGAGGGTTGTATCTGGTGGTATCTCCAAGGTGGAATTCGGCACGACCGTTTGCGTCTTTCTTGGTTCTGGCGCAAGATGTCGCGTGATCGCGACCGCATCAAGCGACTCTAGCGGCAGGACTGAGAATGACGCACATAGTCGTGCCGAATTCCATCTTGGAGATACTACCCTCACGTTAGAAAAACCCAATTATAAACCAGGGTAGATCTGGCAGACGGAATGCAAGTGAAGTATGCTTCTGTGCAGGCCTCTGCGTTGTGTTTGTGCTTACTTTTGTGCCTTCAATGTTATTATATCAATCGAAGTTGTCCTCCTTTTCAGTTGTTGACAGTTGATTATTCGGCAATAAATTCAAACATTTTCGGCATTCGTATGGCATTACATTTATGAAAACTGCAAATGCCACAAGTGATCGCGGAGTTGGCGCCGTCGCCGTTGCGAGGCAGACTGGCTGCTGCGGTGCGCTGCCCCAGTTTTCTGAGCGCTGCCCTCGGAAGTGGTGCGACACTTCACGTCGCGAACGTCCTGACTATGTTGGCGACCAAAATATTAATGAACTGCTATGACTTATGAAGCTTTACGGGTGATTTAGAAATCACAGTTTATTTGGGTACCTAACAATGAGTATTGTGTTCGCTCTTGCATTGCAAATTGCGGGATGAAAACAATGTCTTAAGCGGAATTCGTACCCACATATGACTTCACTTCTTAGAATTACCTCATTTAGAGGTAAAAAGTGATGACACTTTGCAGATAGGAGGGATGAGACGAACTCAAAATTGGGTATTTGCGTTTTTCACACTCGATTTGTCAGAAACTAGTGAAAGGCTGGAGAAGCTTTTTTATTGAGTTCATTCTTTCCAAAAATTTAAAAATTAATCGGAAGGTAGCGTTCGTAACAGTGATAGAACTCCGTTAGCGAATGTCAAACTGGACATCTCTTCTCTTCGTCTCGGAAGCTGACCATCTCGCCCCAACTCTTCAAAACGGCACAAAAAATCTCTAACTAGGGGTGCTACAGAATGACACAGACTTTCTCGTAGAAAATTTTCTAATTTCCTTGGTGTGGGCTAGCTTTACGGTCTTGCCCCCATCCTCGTGGCGTCTGACATCTATCGCCGAACTAAATACATATATTTTTAAATTTTCTCTGTTTTTCGCTTTTCTGATGGTAGATTCAAAATATTACTTTTAAAATATTAAACAGAAGTAAAACTTTATACTATTTGGAAATTTTTGTTGAAAAACTTGGAACTGTTTTTTACGAAAAATCGTTTAAACTCTAGTTTAAGTGCGAAATTTGAAGCTCTTTTTCACTTGAATCTTTTGTGTTTTCGAAAAACTTCAAATGAAGTAATTTGAAGAACTTTCACTCACAAATAGATTAAAGTACATAACTTGCTGGAAATAAGAGTGAGTGATATTTCAAAAAAGAACAAACAAACCATTTGTGTAATTTTTAAAAAAACGAAAGAATACAGAAAAATTAATTCTATGCCATTTAAACAGTGCAATAAGCACTATCCTTACGAACAGTTTCAAGAAAAATTTGGAACAGTTTTTTAGAAAATGGCATTTGAGCGTTTCTGAAAATTCGAAATTTTGGGCTCGTTTTCACAGAAAACTATTGAATTTTTAAGAAACTTTATTAGACATAATTTAAAAACCATGTGCTCGTAAATGCAATAATATGAAAAAATTGCCGCTAATAAAAATATTTATGACGTGAGGCTAGTCAAAAAAGTTACGTTTTTGTAATTTTTGCGAAAACAAAAGAACAGTGCAAAATGGCATATATGCCATCTCATAGACAACATTTCGCACTATACCTACCAAAAGTTTAAAGGCAACATTTGCAGCCGTTTTTGAGAAATTATTGTTTTTGTTATTTTTTAATATTGCTCATATTGCACGCAAAATCATGGAGGACAAATTTCATATAAAGCAAAAATCTTTATCTTTAATTTTGTAGTTGTAGGAAGACGACAAAAGAATGCAAACTTTTGAAATTTTCGAAAATTCATAGTTAACCGTGAAAATCAGACCTATGCCACCTTTCTAAATGTATTTTAATCTATTCTTATAAGAAATTGAAAGAAAATATTAGAAGCCATTTTTGTCCAATTTTTTCTTTAAACTTTTGGTAGGGATAGTGCTAAATGTACACAATGAAATGGCATAATGAGATGTCATTTGGCATCTCAGATTGAGATGACACTATGATATGTCATTTAGCTGGATCCTTTTGTTTTTTCAAAAATTACGAAAATGTAATTTTTTTCACTTGTCCCTCACATCGTTAATATTTTCATTACTTGCGATTTGTCGACATTATTGTATTTATAAGTGCTTTAAATGATGTCATATAAAGTTTCTCGGAAACTGAACAGTTTTCTGTTCAGTTCAAAAGCTCAAAATTTCGCATTTTCAAAATCGCTCTAACGCCACTTTGAAAAAAATGGCTTCAAACTTTTACTTCAAACTTTTCCGGCGATTCGTGCTAATTGCATAGTTAAATATGAAAAAGTTCATTTTGATGTATTCTTTTGTTTTTCAAAAATTATGCAGATGTAATTTTTTTTAAATATCTCTCAAGCCGTTAAGATGTACCTTTCCAGAGATTTGTAAACACTATTGCATTTGTGAGTAGAAATATTTCAAATAATTTCTAATGAAGTTTTTCCAAAACTCAAAACTTTTCTTTGAAAAAAAAAACTTTAAATTTTGCTATTACAACAACACTTAATCACCATTTTCTTAAAACAGCTCCAATTTTTTCAATGAAAATTCTCATTTAGAACGAGGTTTTAATCGTCTTTGATATTCTTAAATTAATATTTCGGTTCTAGTATTAGGAAACCGAAAAACTGAGAAAATGTAAAAAAAAAAATGTATTTGGACGGAGATAGATGGCTGCTGGCAAGAGTGACAAATCCCAGACCAAAGAAAATAGAAAACTAATTCGAGAAAATCTGTGCCATTCTGTAGCACCACTAGTTTGTTTGTGAGTGTTTGTCCTTGTCCAAGTACACACCTTTAATTTTCAAATTTGAATTATTATTTAAATGAAAAATTATTTCATTTTTCGGTTTAAGCTATATGATAGGTAATCAATGGAATTCTTATGAAAATATTAGTTCGCAATTATGTTTTGATAAGCTGTTGAGATGTAAACGTTCGTTCAGCACTTAAATTAGTTCCAAGTAGTATGTTATGCAAAGATATTTCGGTAGGTTTAAAACATTTGCTTTAAACTTTGCTAAAACATTTGCTTTAAACTTTTTTCCGTAGCTTACCCCAATGGAAAATTACCTCTTCTTGAGTTTGATGGAAAGACGTTAAATCAGTCAACAGCAATTGGGCGCTTTATTGCAAAGAAGGTTGGTTTAGCGGGCTCCGACGATTGGGAGACAGCCCAAATTGACGCAACGGTAGAAAATCTCAACGACTTACGTTTGGGTAAGTTCAATTAATACAAGTGCCTCAGAATAAATGTTACAAATTTCTAAGGCATGTAGAGTGGTTGAAAATGATCTCTTATTGCTAATGATGAATGAATTCTCTTTCACGGCGTCCAAACAAAATCTGCAGAACATATGTGCAGAGTTGCCCAAAAATCAGGAAACTGTCGCATGTCTAACTCCGTTAGCTACAATTACCCAATTCATGTTCATTGGCAAAATGTGATCATTTTCGACTCCTCTACAAGCCATAGAGATATGACCTGCTGAGATGGCAGAGGGCATCAATTGATGTCAACAACTGTCCCTCTGACCGGGAGGTCGTAGGTTCGAGTCCCGACGGTGGTAGGATTTTCGATTTTAGCTTGTCAGCTAGTCGAATTCAGTCGCTGTCTGGAAGAGAATTCTAGCTATAGTTTTCCGTGGTTTCTCCAATCAACATTTGGTTGGTTATTAGTAATTCCGAGCACGTCAACCCGTAACTGTAGTGCATGGTTTTTCATCGGGAGGTGGAGGTGATCTTTCCCCGCTGGATGGCGAGATCCGGCGTCGACCTACCGTCGACTAGCGGAGTTTTCCCTCAATCAGGTGTCTCTCACCAGCAGGGCACTGCCCCAGCCGGGACAAGTTGTAAGTCCCCGACTGGTCCCCCGGCATGTGTGGTAGTGTAGTGCATGTTAGTGTAAGTGTGTGTGTGTGTGTGTGTGTGTGTGTGTAAGGGAAGAGGATAGAATGAGGAGGAAGGAAAGATCGTGCGCGGCCCATGGCCAATTTGTCAGGATGCTGCTCCGGCATTCGTCTGGTGTTGATTGGAGAAATCACGGAAAAATACCGATCAGAGCCGCTGGCCTCTAGAATTCTCCAGACATAGACTGAATTCGACCTAGCTGACAAACTAGTGTCGAAAATCTTGCCACTGTCGGGATTCGAACCTAGGACCTCCCGGCCAGAGGCATTGCAGTGACGTCAGTGGATGTACTGAGCCACCTCTCCCGGTCAGCATCAGGCGAATGCCGTGGCAGTACCCTAACAAACGGGTCACGGACCGCGCGCGATCTTTCCTTCCTCTTCCTTGCCCTATCCTCTCCCCTTACACACACACACTAACATGCTCTACACTACCTCACATGCCGGGTAACCGGTCGTGAGCCTGGAGATTGTCCTGGCTGGGGCGGTGCCTCGCTGGTGGGAGACACCTGGTTGAGGGAAAACCCCACTAGCCGACGGTAGGGCGGCGCCAGCTCTCGCCATCCAGCGGGCAGGGGAACCGCTACCTCCAGAAGGAAACATGCATTACACGTGGGGGGCTAAGAACTCTTGTAGTTCACTCGTCCGGAATCACTAGCAATCAATTAATCAATCCTAGAAATATGTAAGTATTCTATATTCCGTTTTCATTTGATCTCAACTTTGAAATAGTAGGCCCTGATTTGAATATATGTGTATTAGAAGTACGAATTTGATTTAATTAACCCCAATATCTTAATATCATTTCTGATAAATGCACTAAACATTTCAGTTTATTTTTGAAACGAAATTGCTCAACTGCTGGTAAATCACTGAAAGGCACCAAAAACAAAAATATATCTTAATTGGTTTCAGAAGCTGGGGTGAGTTTGGACAAATATCGAGACTGGTGCGATAGCAATTTTGAAAGGTTTTAAGGTTTTGCTGGCCATTATTATTTTAAAATTTATGATCAGATAAATTATGAGAAATACAAGAATACACGAAATGTTTTAGTAGGTATCACACTGAAAACAATATATTTCCTATTATCCAATTTTTGGAATAGAATGGCAATGGTTTAGGATTAATCTGATGACAAATTGCACTAGTTTCCTCCTAAAACAATTATTAATGGTTGCTATTGTTTCTGTTCAGCATTCGTTAAGGTGATCTGGGAATTAGACGACGCAGCGAAGCCGGAGGCACAAGAGAAATTTTTGAAGGAGACTGCGCCGTTGTTCTTACCCCGATTGGAAGCACAAGTAAAGGCAAACGGTGGATATTTTGTGGCAGGAAAGGTACGTATTACAAGTAACAGATTTCGGATTTGAAGAACAATTGAAATAACACGTCATATATGGACAATTCTAACATTTCTTCCAGTTCAATATACTTCCTCCACTTTTCAGTGAAAGAGGATATTCCAGAAAAATAAACATTATTTTCCTTACGTTCAAAGAAGTAATTTATTGCACACTTATTTATTGGAAAATGTTTATTATTATTATTATTATTATTATTATTATTATTATTATTATTATTATTATTATTATTATTTCTGGACATAAACAATCACTGGGAACTAAATGGGGATAACAGGGTGGGTGATATAATTTTTCAAGGCCTTATTCCTTATTTGCAGCGATTGCTTTCCGAAATTTGTGATCTACTTAGAGTCAAAATGTACTTAAACGTGAATTGAAGGAATAGAGACAGAAACAACACTAAAATTAAATCGACAGCTCCTAACAATATGAGAATGTTTACTCATGCGCAATACTGGCCGTATTGAGACTTCTTGGAAAAAGAACGAACACAGACACGAGCTGTTGCTATTTACATTGCAGTAGACACAATGGACAAGTCCACTACGGCAACACTCCGAGACAAACTCGTTTCCCCAGCACAGCCACTCAGCTTCCCCCTAGTGTTTGATCTGTTGGTAGCTGGACCCCACGCCCCACCGCCCCCCTCGGACTCTCGCGGGAGTGCCTGCCGGCGTGGCTCAGCCGGAGCGCACGCCCTGCCCGCCTGGCTGGTGCAGAGCGACTTTGACAAGAAAGGACCGTTTTGACACCGAGTGCTGGCAACGAACCTGAAGGTTCTGTGGTCATTCTGTCATTAGACTCTCCTTCCTCCATTCGTTCGTCTGCAGTTGGCTAACTTGTAAATGGCTTCGACGCTTCCTTTTGTGATGTTCTCGTCCGACGAAAATACAGCGCGCCTCCAGAAATAATTGAAATTAGGAAGTGCCGTGCTATGTGCTCTTCTGGGAAGATTATTTTCTTCTGTAAACATTACATTGCATTTCCTTTTTGCGTGATAAGTATCAAGTTTATTTTAAAACCGAGTCTTGAATGTGAGATGCGTACTGGTTCACGTGTTTCCGGCGCCTGTGCTGAAAGGTGGCGAGCTGAATTTACATTCGTGGCAGTTTTCCTTTACTGAATATGAGAGCATGTTAAGAGATTTCTCCACATACGTAATTAAATTTCAATATTTCTCGAACTCGCGTATGACACGCGCACGTTTTCTTGAGCCTCGGAATACCTACCCGGACTCCTTTACCAACACTACTTGCATTAAGAATAAATGATAGCAACGAGCGTTGTAGACAAACCTGATAACTCGAAACGTTCGGTCCCGTGTAATAGAAACTATTTTGCATCGAAAAACGTACTTCAAATTTGATATAAGATTCCTTTTGTGATAATAACCAAACTCCACTCCTCTCGCAAGTAGCGAAGCGAGGGCTCAAGAAAACGTGCGGTGATATGTGCAAATACCTCGGCGAAATTCTTAGACTTTGCGTAGTGATGTCTTTACGCGAGCCATAACGAAAAGGCGTGGCCGGACAGCCGTCGCGGGGAGGGATACTTCTCTGATTGACATGTGATGTTCACTTGAGGAGCGATCTGTCGTAGGCGGGTTTTTGTACACCGCGCAGAAGCACCAGCAGGCGCCACTCGTCCGAAGCCACGCCAGCGCGATCCCCCATCAGCGTACCTTCGCGGGTCACGTGGCCCCCCTCGTCCGGCTGAGAGGCCCGTTGGCCAGCCCTTTGACATGACGCTTCTCGCCCTTACCTCGTGGGTCACTTGCGCGGGGGAAGTTCCCAACTTTTGTTTCCAACGCGCTTCGCGTCCCTTGCCGAAACGCCCCTCCCCCCACTCGGCGTCCGGACGCCCTCTCCGCGACGCCGCCGCTTGGTTTAGGGGCCGGCCCTTTGAAGCCAGGATTCGGCATGTGGCCAAACACACCCACGCCCGAGGCGGGACTCGAACCCGCGAGCCTTCCGTCAGAGGTCACCGCGGCGCTACGGCCTCAGCGATCTCGGCTATCCACATTGTATTGCTTCTTCTTCTTCTTCTTCTTCTTCTTCTTCATATTATTATTATTATTATTATTATTATTATTATTATTATTATTATTATTATTATTATTATTATTATTATTATTATTATTATTATTATTATTATTAATAATAATACATTATAATGATAATAATTGTTATAATTATATTTTGACAACTTGCCGGAATCGAACCCGTGATCCCCGAATCCGATGTCGATCATTCAAATACATTAATAGACCAACACATTTCACACCATGAATCATGTGAGCCCGGAAAGTTCGCGGCGTAGTATGAAAACAGTTATAAAAATCAATATGTTGTAAACTGGTTTCGTGGCCTTAAAATAGCTATAAGAGTTTTACGTACAAGATCCAGATTATTTAGACGATATGTACTGGTCTTACAAGTAGTTAGAACGTGTCACTGAACTCATGTTGAAAAAATTTGTATTTACAGCTGAGCTGGGCTGATATTTACCTCGCTGCTTACCACGAAACATTCAACAACTTTTTTAAAGACATTTTTGCTCCCTATCCTGCTCTGCAAGGAGTTATTGATAAAGTGTATGCCATTCCCAACATTAAAGCTTGGGTGTCCACGCGGCCGAAGAGTGACATCTGAAGTCAACGAGCGGTCATCAAGGTAGCACTGCAATTGGCAAAAAGCAAATAAAAACAAAGTGCTAATACATACTGTGTATGGGTAAGTAAATCATCACAATACGGTTCAGATTTGTTAAAGGAAAAGGATACCAGAAATAAATTTTCACAGTGACATCATGATCTATATTTTTCAAAAGGATATTATGTTAACGTGAACATTCGGTTTGATAACATTTTTCACAGTAGTTTTCTCGTGCTGAAAATTATAATTAATTTTCATGATACAACTGCCATGTATATTAAAAAGTGCAGTAATGTACAATTTGTGAATTATGTGTAAGAAAGGAAAACATAATAAAATTCTATCCTTCACAATCATGTTTTTGTAAACATTTTAGTGCTAATAAAATATTTATTGACTTTTAAATTTCTGTGTTTCATTCTACTTCTTTCCTATTATTTACAAATCGGTAATGTTCCCATTGTACTGCAAAAAAATAGGACTTGTGAAACAGATGTAGAGAGGAAGAAATGCTAGACATTCTAAAACCACAATATTTACAAACTAGTGGTGTTCAAAATAGCACACAGCATCTCGTATTAAGTGTATCAGAAATGTAAAATTACCATACTTATATGCAGGTGTTACTCAACACGCTCTTCTCATATTTCTTGTATCTGTACTTAATCGTCAATCATCGTACAGGTTCCCATGTTAATTTTTTTGATACCTTCAAAACGGGTTGAAACACTTTTTTTAAAAATTAACATAATCCAATGTGTTTTATTTCAACCAGATTTTTGTTTAAATTATGTTTCTTGATAAAATTAATCTGTTTGATAAAAGTAGATTTGTGGAATAAAGGTTTTTCTATAAACTAGGTTTTTTAATACTACCCTACTTTTTACATAAGTATTTAGATATCAATTTCCTTGAAATATGTGTCTTTTACTGGAGTTTAGTAAAATACTTTTCAAAATCGATATTATTCTTTACAATCATGAAAACAACTCTTTATTTAAATACAAATAATAGAACACTAAAAATAAATGTATGTAAAAATACGAAAAATATTTTGTGAAACTCAAAAACATTATTACATACATACATGTATACATATATATAGATGTTAGTGTGTACCAGATCGATGAACTCCGACACCATTTGATGGATCTTAATGAAAATTAGCACGTCTACGGTTTTTTCATGGAGAAGGTTTTAATGCTGTTCATTTTATTGTTACTCTGCTAGATAGAGCGGCATCACAAGATAGCGCTTCACTTAAATACAATTCTCAACCCATCTGGATTTCATTGTTGCTGGGCGTTGCCGTGTAATGCCGGCGAGGCAGATGACAGGAGGAGGGGGCGGCGCGGCATGGAGAAACGAGAGAGGGGGAAAGAGAGAGCAAAAAGAGAGTAGAGAGAGGGGAAATGAGAGAAAAAAGAGATAAAGGGAAAGATAAAAAGGGGAGGGAAAAGAGAGGGTAAACAAGAGAGATAAATAGATAGGGAAAAAGAGAGCAAGGAGTGAAGAAAGAAGAGAAGAGAGCAAGAGTGTGAGAGAAAAGAAAGATGAAAAGGGAGGGGGAAAGAGAGAGAGGGGATAAAGAGAGCAGCACAACATCTGCTGGGTTCTATAGGGTACGTACTATATATATGAGAACGTAGTGAATTACTTATAATCGTATTACTCTGTATATGACGTTCGTATACGAGAAGGTAGAAACATCAATGGTTGACAGTATCAATGTTCATGGTATTGTTTATTCCAAATGATTTCATGGAAGTAATGTGATGAAAAAAATATTATTTCCCAGACCTCTTGGAACAAGAAGCCATAAGTAGCCACAATTGAATAGTAGGTTGTTAACATTTTGTTTCCATTATCTTCGGCAACATGAAAAACTCTGTAACTAATAACTTTTTGGGCAAATGTTGTTTTTGATCAGTTAACTGAGTTTTAATTATAAGACATGCAGTTGGAATACAGTTCGTGACCCATTGAGGTATGTTTAAAATTGTCTCCAGAAAGTGATGTAATTCGAGTGTCAACCAAGGTCTTTCGAAACAAGTTATTCGATAGCAACGAACTTGAAAATGTAACGTTCTTCAAAACATGGGTGTGGCTACTGCTCACAGATAAAGTTGTAAGAAACGTATAGTGGACCATTATCATTTGTTATGTAATGGGTGACTAAGCAAATGATACAGAGTTCATCACTCCATTAGCCTTTGAAACTTCTCGTCCGGAAAATAGACGCGACTGGAGAGTTTATTATGTGAAACCAAGGTGTAGTTCGAACGCCATCTAATATTAGCTGACAATCATTTAAAAGTCGAAAGCTATGAACTTAAAGATGACCGAATCACCTCTAATTTTAATGCCATATATATAGTGTAAATTATTTCTTCTTTCACGCTCAGCCTCGGGCCAGCTAGTATTTGTAAAATACTTTTGGTCTCTCCTATTATTTTTATTATTGTGGATACTATTTACAACAAATATCTAATACTATGAAGGGGATTACTTCCACTGCTATCATTATTGTTATTTCTACCGTTGCCCTGCTATGCTCACAAATTCTCTCAATGTTAACACTAATTTATTAAATTGACTTCCAATTTAATCATGGGTTCGACAAACACCACCTAGACACAAGACCTGAGCACTGGAGTGCTTCAAAGCCCATATGGCGGCTAGAGAAGGCCATCTTGTTGGAGTTGAGGCGATCCGGTTGAGTACGTTGAGTCGTGGCGGCTGGTGCCCCAGCAGACTGGAGATTGCACCTCCATCAAACATATAGGTAACAATGTACGCAATTCAAATCAATTAAAACTAAGTGAAATAAAACTCTATACTGAAACACTACTTACATAATGTTTCCCTTTTCTGTATGCATGCTAGAAATTGACCCTCAATCATCATCCTGACTGAGGATGGGTATACTATCAATATATTAAAATTTACAGACCAACGTTACAATTAATTTGTGGGATTGGCCAAATTTTTACAAGCTTATTTTTAATGATAAGTTTTAGAAAATACAATTTAAAAAACAAATTAATGTGAGTGCAAACAAAGCGTTTAATTCACGGTTGTATAGTTGAATTGTGTAGGTGTGAGGTTAGAGAATCAATTTCTCCTTAAACTGAGATGCGGTACTCCAATTTGGAATTGTGAAAGTATTGTAGGTGTAAGTCCTGACATTTGAAGAGACAAGTGACTTTTTCTGACTGCACTTTTGCTAGATATGTAATATTCTTTTAAATACAAGATGTTCTGTTGCAGGCGCGGCTCTTCATTAAAGGCTGTAAGGCGGGGCCTCTCCTATAGAAACTGCTCTGTAAAAGAAATTTAAAAATATATTTATAAATGTATTTATTTATTTCTTAATAATGGATTTTTGAGTTGTATTATATAACAATCATATCAACATTTTTCTTTGTCAGTTCGTTAACGGCCGTCCATAACGCATTTGAAGCTTTTGACAAGGAAGAGAAAAGAGTTACGCTCCCACTTCATTCCGCCATAAGGCCTGTGTAAAACGAGGAGGCGTGACGTCATGCATTCACTGCACAGGCTTACCGGAGGACGAAGGCTGCAACCAGGCAGCCTTCAAGAGTGGGGCCTAGGGTCTGAAGAAGGGTGAGCTCACCAGATTGCGTTACTATGCAGCTCAGCGAGTAGCATTGCGATTAGTTTTCCTAATATGCGGTAGGAGCGCTACACCCTTAAGCTTTTATCAGAAGCGCGAAGCATACAGGACTAGTATCTGTGATCGAAGGAGATTATGAACAGAAATGCAGTGCAATGTGATGTAATGCATTTCAGCCGTCCCCATTTAGAAAAGCACGAGCCGCGACTGTTCTGTTGCATTATTCAAATTTGAAGACTTAAAGAGACTGATAAATGAATTTGTGCATACTATTGTATCAATTATCAATCACCAATATGCATATATGGATTGTGAACCAATTAGTTATTAATGGGAAACGAGCTTGAAGAAAGGTGAACTTTCACTTTCATTAACTAGTAATGTTACAATTATGTGCTTTCTTTTTGTAAATTATATTGCAATTTTCTTACTATAAGCCATGTGTCAAGAGTTGTTAGTTTCTGTTAAGTTGGGAATAAGGTCCTGCATTTTCTCTGTGTTAGTGCAATATTTTATTGGAGATTGTCCAATATCACAGACTGTGAAATAAAAAGCTGAATGGAAGGAGGACAGTTACACAGCTATTTCTTCTGTCATAACATCCATGAATTTCTTCCGATTGAAATTTGTATGATGTGATCTCATGGCATGGAGAATTAGCATGTGGTAGGACTGCTATGTGACTCTGCAGGGTAAAGAGGGCAGAATGTTGCAATGATTACTTGTATGGTAATGAACTAGTGTTATCATTTAAGAGTTTGGGGAATGACACTCCATACTTTCTTGAGTAAGTAACAAAAGCAATGAAAGACTTTGTCAGTTTTGAATCTTCTTTTTCCTTCCATTTTTGGTAGAAATAGTACGGAATGTTTATTGTATCGTTTACATTTTTAATGAAATTTCTATTGCTGTGTGTTGATCAAATTTGTAAGTAAATTTTTATTGAAAATATGGCAATTGTTATAAGGAATGTACAATTCAGAATTGTTTTGGTGTAAATGCACATAATTGTTGTACAGATTATTTGGAAGGATAATGTTCATTCCAAATGACTGAGTTATTTGCACAAAGTAAGTAACTTGATTTTCACATGTTTTAAGAAAGCTAGTTGGGTATAATCCTAAGAATAGAATCATTACTTCTGTGATGTTTTTTTTTTTTGCTTTTGTTATTGTTTTTGGGGTACAGGAAGCCAAACAACTATACACTGTAGAAACATTATTTCTAGATTGACTTTCTTGTGTTTTTTAGGGACATGCAGATGTCTGTGTACCGCTATTCTTTATTTATTTATTTACGTCAAAAAACAGTTAAAAACTGTGTTTGACGTGCTATGAGGAGAAATGAATACTGTACACGTTTTCAAAATTCTGTGATCCCTACACAAGCCATATACTACTTGAATTTTGAATAAAAACAAAGAAAGAGAGGTCCGATGTAATAAAATCTATTTCCAAGGATAAATCGACAATAAATTTTGGGCTCTTATCCATTATGTCCTTCGACAAGGAATAATACTTCCTGCCGCGACAACATAGAGAAAGATAATTTGAATAACTATATTTCCCACTGAATTCTAGAAGACGTGCACAGATAATGAAGTTACATTTATGTCCAAAAACAAAACAAGGTGCCATCTCAGCATTTGCTCAATGGATCAGGGAAACTGGACAAAAACCTGATCGAGATGGGGGTCATTCACCCAGAGGCTGCGGTAAAAGTCTTGTTACAGGTTGTTTACAATTATACAGTCCAAATGGTAAATAATATATTAAATATCACTCTTAAAATTATTGTTACTTTCTGGCGAGATGGCGAGATCCGGCGCCTATCTACCATCGGCTAGCGGGGTTTCCCCCTAACCAAGACCCTCCCACCAGCGGGGCACCGCCCCAGCCGGGACAAGCTCTGAGCTCCCGACCGATCTCCCGCAATATGTGGTAGAGTAGTGCATGTTAGTGTAAGTGTGTGTGTAAGGGAGAGGATAGGACAAGGACGAAGGAAAGATCGCGCGCGGTCCGTGGCCCGTTTGGTAGGGTACTTCTCCGGCATTCGCCTGGTGTTGATCAGAGAAACCACCGGCCGCTACAATTCTCCTCCAGACAATTCGACTTAGCTGAAAAGCCAGTGTCGAAAATCCTGCCGAACCTAGGAGCTCCCGGTCAGAGGCGCTGCAGTGACATCATTTGATGCACTGAGCTACCGCTCCTGGTTACGTTGTTGTAAACCAGTCTTCGTCATCAGAAGCACCAGCCACGCTTCATAGGAATGACTAGTCATCGCCCGCGCCCGCGAAAGAAGGGCCAAGGAGCGACCAGGGCGCGCTTCGACACCCAGCCCCAGGAGCGCCCCGGGCCCCGTTTGGGAGCCTCTTGTTGCTGCTGAAGTGCGCGAATGGGACCCGCGGTCATCTGGCTGGTTTGAGATGCGGGGGCAAGTCCCTCATGGTGGCGCGCCACGGGGAGGAAAATTCCCTCAGAAGCGTCTGGCCGGAACTGTCCGGCTCCTGGAGCCATCGTTTGTGTCAACGGATCATATTTTAAAATTTCTCGGATGTAGGTAGATTCTTTCCGTTATTTTTGCTACGCTGATTGTTGGAAATTTTTCATAGAGATAATGCAATGATCGTCGATTTGCCTTACTCATCGTCTTCACTAAACAATTAATCCAAGCTGTATATGAAGAAAGGGGAGATTTACTAGGTGGGACATCTGGTGTATTGGCTAGTTTACACAACTGACAAGGTATATCTGAGGAAGAAGGGTGTGCCCCTTTTCAGGGAGACCCTAGAAATATAATTTTTTTAACAAACCCACGTTCAAAGTTTTGTCAGAACCCTTTTATTTGCGGTTATGAGCGTGGTCCTGCGATTCATAACACTATGTCTCGCGTTGTCTTTGCGTTTCTGTGTTGAGCGACAGAAACGAAGTCACGTGAGCGGGCGCGCGGGCTGGAGGCCTTCGCTCCCCGGCCAACAAACTCTTTTTTAAATGTTACTTCTTTATGTCCCTTTTTTGTGTTATATTGATGATAGATATTTTTTAGTTAAATGAAATGTGTTTTAAAAATTCAAATCCTTAAAGACGGTCAGGTACATTTTTTCAAAATATGAGTAGTTCAACGTAATTTATCTACGGTCCATGAACACTCGAAATTGCAAATTCGAATTGCCCGCGCCTTGGCGAGCTGTTGCTTTGCCAAACAGTGCCTCGCCGCGATATAGCAGTTTGCAATTCTTCGACTTGTCGTTTTGGTCGGTCGACATGGATGGAACGATAAGGAGGCTCTATTTATTTAACCTTTATGTTACAATGTCTTACGTTCAATAAAATGTTACATTCAACTACATAATAATGGGGAAAAATATTGTAGTGAAAAGCCTTCCACCGCCAACGAACTCTGGCTGTCCTGGCTATGTGCACAGCTGAGGACATGGTCTCGACAATTAACTTTCTCAGGGGACAGGGATTTAATCATGACCCCCACCCCCTGGCACACACACACTACCGTTTTGTTTTGACTAGGAATGAAGGGTAAATGAAAGATATGATTAGTTGGTAACATGTTAAATTTAAATTTCTAAATAATACTTTTTATATAATTGAAAGGACCGAAAATAGCAATGCGCCGAATTTACAAGATTTACTGGTTCTTATGAATTTATGCCTATGAAGCTATAACTCTTGGCAATGAAAGTTTTTTTAACCAATACATAGTTCGCAAGTCGTAGAGAATCGTTACAGGTAAATAGAAACGCATCCACGGTTTTCCTCATCATATACCGCCTCCGACCCGTCAGCTGAGAGAGAGGGATGGAGAGAGAGAGAGAGAGAGAGAGAGAGAGAGAGAGAGAGAGAGAGAGAGAGAGAGAGTTGGTTACCTGCTCCCAATAGCCCGTTCAGCATTCATTGATCAATCACGCCATAGACTGGGTGCTTCATTTTCAAGTTCCTAATCGCGCATAACCCGGCATTTTCGCGATGCACTCAAAGTTCGTGTAAGTGCTCTGCAATGAGTCGCGCTAACCCCACGCACCAACTCTTTGAATCAGCCACGCAGCTGGCCGTGCCGCCGCGCTGCGCCGCGCCGCGCCGCGAAGGGTCTTTTTGCCCTTATGGGGCGTTGGGCGCTTTGCGCTGGGAGGTAATTCTCCATTAATGTGCGCGATTGGGGAGTAATCCTCCATTTCTAATGTGTCATGTCACGTCACGTCGCAGTCAGTTGTCTAGAGGTCCGCCAGGTAGCATCTCCGCGTACGCGCCTCCTGCTACGCGCTCCTGCGTCACTACCCAGCGGCCAGAATTAGGAAGGAATAAGAATACGGGTAGGGTTTAGGAGACTTCGCAGGGGTTGGACTGGCCCTTGTGAAGCAGCCAAACTCGATTTGTTGGAATAAATTTCACATGAGATTCGGCGGGAATCGAGCCCGGACCTCGGTGGTGAAAGGCTAGCGACTTCGCTATGTGCCACGAGCGAGTTCTGTCTGCCTGGTGAAGGGGTCATAAAAAACCGCACACGCCCCATGCGGGCAACTTCCCATCGCAGGCTCCATCTCGCGCTCAACAAGACGACACAGCTCCTTTGAGAACGCATTGTGAACGCTGAAACTCCATATGCGCAGTAGCTGACCCACATCAAGGTGATAGATATTATGATTCACCATAGAGCAGCGAATTATCGCAAGTTCGTAGCTTCGAGCTTCCCTAATCTCTTAGGACAAATAATAAACCAATCACAGCCATGCGCGCAGTTGCACCTCCAACGGCTTTCGTCCAAACGGTTGAAAACCAACAGAGACAGTCTCCACCAACAAACAATCTCAACCAAATTCTGAAAACTAGCCAACGAGAGAAGAGCGCTCTAAGCCAATTATCACTCGATAGACTTCAGAACTTTCTCGAACATCCAATCTTATTTACTAGCAGGCAATCACGTGAATAGGCGACTGCGCATAAGAGACGAGGGGGATTTTTCGCGGGGAACCTTCGCGCGAAGATGAACCTTTCGCCCGCCAAAAACTCCATAGGCACGGACACAAGTATTCTCCGGTCACAAATTCCATAAACTGCGGACTCGAAATTTTTCAGCTATAACTTACAAAGGTGCACGTCAGGCACTGACCTCCAGTGACATTTTATCATCCAATCGGTCGTTTGAACGAGCCCGGCGATTGGAGAACGCGAGGCCGGACGGGCCGGGCCGGGTGCACGATGGGGGCCCACCCGACGCACCACGGGTGCCACCCAGACGCTGCCAAAATCCTGCGAGCTTGCAATTTTCGTGGCGTCATAATCACTTGTCAAGTTAATGCACCAGACCGGTCATTACTAGCCCTACCCATTCACAGACTGTTGTGTTCACCGGACACAAAACTCTTACGATAGACCGTTTTCATGTCACTTACTATCTCTTGAATTTGTTTCCTCAGTTTATTTGTTCAAATAAATCCGCGTCCGACACTTTAACTTTACACGAATTACACTTCTGACATTTAACACGAATTAAAAGGAAGGTTGTACGAAGTGTCAGCTTCATGTGTTTGGCCACAAGATTTTGACAGACAGCTTATTATAAACATCCTATTACTAATCCTATAGTTTGTTTGGAAACTTCAGTGCGATGTTTCGGGGAACTCATTTTTCCCCATCCTCACGCTAGACAATTTAATACAGTCCTAACATACAATATTATAAGAAAATACTATAAAGAAAAAAGAATATTACAAAGAAAAACCTGTAGTAAAGTACTCGATATATTAAAACCTAGAGAATCACCAATTTAAATCAAATAAAACATCAAAATGAAACCAAAGAGTCTCAATGGCGAGTCTCTAGGTTTTAATACATCGAGTGCTATATATGTTTTTCTTTGAAATGTTCTTCTTTCTTTGTAGTATTTTATTATAATATTGTATGTTAGGTCTGTTTTAAATTGTATAGTCTAAGGATGGGGAAAAATGAGTTCCCCGAAACGTCGCTCTGAAGTTTCCAAACAAACTCTGTATATATGTATATAAATCAATAATAGGATGTTTGTAATAAGCTGTCAGTCAAAATCTTGTGGCCAAATACATGAAGCTGAATTGAAGTGGACGACAGACAATTTTCTGTTCATGGTGTATCAAGTGTCATTGAAGGAAGTATCAATAGAAACCTTGCATCTCTCCCCGACCCAGTGCTATGCACTCCTGAAATTCTCAAAAGCCGGCACCCAGTGGAGGAGGTTTGTATCGCACTTGGCGACTCAAAACCTCAAATGCAAACTCTGACCTTCATCACGAGTGTGCTCGGTCCGTTATATTTGACCCAACTGGTATTTACCGGCGCGCACCATTCAACGACTGTTCGCCGATGCGTTCCATTATATGTGACGCTCAATGTGCATTAATCCGCTCGTTCCCTTTCACTTCTAATCGCGCAATGCAGTCGACTTCAACTGGACGCTCGCATGAAGTCGCAATTCACAGTTTAAGCTAGCGCGATGACGTTCTCATAATTTAATTATTGCTGTACTGCAGCCATCAGCGTCAACACGTAAGCAAATAACTTGCGCGAATGTTTTGAATAATCAAGAAAGTCAATAAGTTAACTGACATAAGTAAAAATTGTGAAGTCAAGCAAAAGTACAGTACGTTATTTTCAGATATTCCTAATTTTCTTTTCAATCTGAAATAATCTTCTTAATATATTTGTATTTGTGTTAGTGTTCAATTCAATCTATATTAGCTAGTTATGTATTCTATTTCAGTGTCTATGTCAATTCCCATCAAATTGTGCCGTGAGGCACCTCTGCATATACCTATTATTATTATTATTATTATTATTATTATTATTATTATTATTATTATTATTATTATTATTATTATTATTATTATTATTATCCATTTCAATAAAATGAAAAAAGAATTCAAAACTGAAAGCCAGGTATTATTGACAATCAAAAATTGTTTTATTTTTTGAATTAATGAACTTCAATGTATTAAGTATCGTGGTAGAATTTTTGGCCTGGTGTACATGACATAACATATAGCTTAGCAAAATAATGAGCATCATATTTTGAATAACTGAACCAATTTTGAATCAGATGGAGATCGTCGCTTTTTCCAGCTTCGGAGACAGGGTATACTTAAAACATCATATAACAATGTCATTAATTTTGGCAGTGTCAGCAACATTGTTGGATGAACAGTTTTTCCAAATTGTTCAAACATTACTGCAAAGAAAATATCAGCCCAAGACATCTGCAACACACATTTTATACTCACTTCATGTCGATGTAATTGTATTTTAATAATATTCTTATTCAGTTATTCATAGTACTTATTAGATCACTTTTATCATAGCAATATTCCAGTAAGTACTAGAATAGGTGTTTCAAATTTCACAAGGGGTATCTTTGTGTTTTTCTATTGGAACTATACATATTTTTAGTCTATCATTACGAGCGTAAAAAGACGAATCCAGTGATATACATATTGCCATGTGTTAGATAAGCATTTTTTTAGTAATTTTGATTTTTTGAGACTCGTGTTTAACGTGTATATTAAATGTAAGAGTCCACCAACCAAGATCGCGCAGCGCTCTCCCTGCCAGCACCTGCTTGAAGCGTTGCAGAGTCCGTTAAACACGAGTCGCAAAAAATAAAAAAAAATCCAGGGAATGCTTATCTAACATATGACAATATGTATATCATTGGATTCAACACTCATCATGATATACTAAAGAAATATGTGTAGTTCCATTTAAAAAAACAGTGTCATCAATATCTCGAAAAATATGAATGATAAAACAAAAATGAATACATGTATTAATTAGTCCCATGCTCTCATACATTTCCGTGAAAACTGCATTGCAATGACTTCAACCGTTCAAAAATTACAGGAGGTGCTAAAGTTACGTGACTCACCTGTATAAACAAAATTAATATAACTGGTTCTTTCTGCTTCATAATTTATTTTTACTTATTGAAAATGAGGGGTCTTGTAGAAAGCGTTACGTAATAATGTACGAGGGTGGGGTGGGGGGTTAAGCGCGCGTTACAAGGGAGTTGCAGGGGAGAGGGAGGGTATTCAAAATATATCCAAATTTGCGATACGTAATTTGTGGGCGACCTCCAAGGGTCTTTAAACATGATTTACATTATTTTTCCAAGACAGTGAGAAAGACGTTTTTAGAATGAATAAATGCGTATTGTAACAAACATTATTAAAGGGTTTTCCATTTAACAGTGGTGGATTTGTTAAACTGCGTGTGCAAATTGTGTTGTTAAATTTTAAAAATTACAATTAAAGCAGCTCACTTTCTCGAAACTGAAATTTTTTTATTCCGTCGAAACAAGCGAATTTTTGATATTATCCCCAACACACACCAAAAAAATTAAAACCACTCCAATTTCTCAAAATCCCATACGCCATAATGTTTATCTAATTTTCGACTACATAGAGACACCAACAATTTTTTTCCCACGATAATCCCGAAATTAAGATGTCAAAAGCCGGACGGCTAACGCTAGCATCCCCACTTACGGAAAACTCAAAATTATTTATGCCACTGAACTGCCACAACATTGTTGAGTTGAGCATTTCCCGTCGAGTCCAGCTGTCAGAAGTCACTCTGTTTAAATCCCATGCCTTCTAATCGTTCACATGGCTAGTGGGGTGAGACATGATGAAAGGGCACCATTCCGATTTCAGCCAATGAGCTTCATGCACTAGTTTGCGGTACCGCATTAGGAGGTCTCGGGATTGACTAGGGTCCTGAGGGGGTAGATCGATGCCCATAGGTCTAACAATCAGGCAATGCCTCCCTGTAATGGGGTGCCCAGATGGAAGAGCATAGAGAGGAGCTATCGAGGGTTGGAATCTCTCCCATCCGCGTGGTGACCCTGAGCAGGCGAGAGATGGATCGAAGACGAGTCTCCGGCGCCTTAACACGGGAGCTCTGAGCGAAGGAAAGGGAACCATAACAGAAAACTAGGGGTAGAAAAGTCTTTGTAAGGCACAGTGCAGCCAACCTTTGTAGCGGAGTAAGCCCTATCCAAATCCCTATCCTCCATGAAAAGAGGTTGAACGTAAGGCCAGCGCCCTTACTCAAGGAAATTAGTCTCAAGGAAAGCAGGATCGACCCCTACATACCGACCTTTGCGAGGATAATGAGAAAAGATTTCAAAATGGTAACCTGGAGTATACGAACAATGCTCCAGGCACGGAAATTAGGGAAAATAGCTGAAGAACTAATGAAAAGTGATATGCACATCACAGCCCTTCAGGAAATACAATGGCCAGACAGCCATAAAAAAATTCATAATACTGGACAGAAAGACATGAAAGGACATAGAGGCACTGGATTTCTGGTAAGAAGTGAAGCAAGAAAATGTATAATGGGATTTGAGCCAATTAACGATAGAATGTGCGAACTGCAGATAAAGGAGCAAGTTCTGCAATTTAGCAATAGTGAGTGCTTATGCGCCAACAGAAGACAAGGAACTGAAAGAAAAAGAAAAATTCTATAGTGAAGTAATGAATGTTTGCGACAAGATATCCAAATACTATATGATAATGATTATGGGAGATTTTAACGCGAAAATCGGAGAAGAAATTAAAAAAAGAAAAGTAGCAGGCATATACACTTTCATTCACACAAGTGAGAATGGCATAATGATGATACATCTGGTCCAACTACAAGATCTTACAATATGAGGTACAAACGTTTTGCATAAGAGCATTCGTAAAGGCACACGGAGAGCGCCGAATGAACAGCTAGTGAACCAAATAGATCACGTGTTGGTTAACAAATGAAGAGGTAGATGTGTTATTAGATATTACCTAGATATTAGTTATTACCTACAGAGGACCAAATTGTGATTCAGATCACTTCCTAGTAGACTTCAATGTCAGATTAAGAATTAATTCTAAAGAGTTAGGAAAATTTGAAAGAACAAAAAAGTGAAACGTAGAAAAACTACATGAAAAGCAAGTACGATTCGAATAAGAAAACGCAATGAAAAAAGCCCTCAAAGAGAATGAAGCCAGTGTAAAAATAAAATTAGAATGGGACAACATTGAAAGCGTGGTACTAAAAGAAGCTGGTATAAAGATAGGAATCAAATCTCTGGTAAGAAACGAAAATTGGTTTGATGATGAATATAGAAACGTGATCAAGAAGAAAAACGAAGCAAGACGTAATTGCCTCCACAAAGATACTAGAAGGAAAAGAGAAAAATATGAACAGGAAAGAGCAAATGACAGAAAAAAAGAAAAAGAGGGATATGTTAAGAAATGGATCGGAATCCCTTCTGAAAGAAAATTACAAAAAATGCTACAAAAATTCTATAAAAAGGTAGAGTGTTTCAGAAAAGAGTTTAAGTCGAGAATTAGTAATGTAAGATCTACATGAGGCACAATTCTTTCAGAAAAAAGTAAAATACTAGATAGATGAGAAGAATTTTTCTAGGGAAAACACACGCGAGAATACGAATGGAGCTGTTGCGGCGATGGATGGTGGGAGCCAGAACTAGATACCAACATACTTGTATGATGAGGTAGTGTCCATAATAATAAACTTTAAGAAATCAAAAGCACCTGGAATTTTTGCTGGTTGTAAACGAGCAAAAAACAAAGTAGTGTACTTTACCAGAAACCCATGACCCTCTATAAAAGAAATACAAATATATAAGTATCAATTCCAAAAGGACGAAAACTTCAATTATTTAGGATCGATGTTAAATGAAAAATAATATAATCCAATTTGAAATCTATGATAGTATAACAAAAAGACAGAAAGCATATTATGCCAATCTAAAACTGCTAAAATCGAAACTATTATCAACAGATATAAAAATGAAAATGTACAAGACCTTAATATGCCCTATTGTTACATATGCAGCGGAAAAGTGGACATTAAACGACAAAGACAAACATAAGATATAAGACAAACATAAAGATAATACATTAAATATACGGACCGATACAAGTCAATACTGATGTATGTAGGATAAGAACTAACCATGAAATAGAGAACTTAATAAAAGAGGAGGATATCATCAGATTTATTAAAGCTCAATGAATTAAATAGCTGGGTCATATTCAAAGAATGCAGCTAAACATACTCCCAAAGAAGATAATGGAATTGGTGACAACAGGTGTAACAAAGGGAGATGGCCAAGATCTCGGTGGATGGATGACGTGTGCCAAGATTTAAGGATGTTGGGTAAAAAAGAGTAGAGAGTGACTGCAGAGGATAGAAAAAGATGGAATGACTTAATTGAGAAAGCCAAGACTTACAAAGGGTTGTAGAGCTAATGGAAGAAGAAGAAGATACCAAATTATCACCATGTTACGTCATTGAAACAGATAAATGAAGCATTAAAAAAATTACATCTTTTATTTCAACTACATCTTCCGATTATTTTTGGTAGGTCACCGTTGAAAATTGTCACTTTACGCCACTTTCAAAATTTTTCTCAACACTTCTGGCTTGCCATGGCGACTAGCGTCTGGCCTGGGTTTTCAAACAAATTGCCCTTGTTGTGCTCCGCATAATTTGCAAAAATCGGCGCGCCGGACCAGTTCATGGACTGTTCATGAACTGTCCAAGACCCATGTCTTTTCATCACAGTGTGAGGAGAGCTGCGATACGAGGGTTATGTGATAGTCTCCTCCCCTTATGCCGAGGGCTTTCCCAACTTCCGGTGTAGTGCTGTTCATGACACAACGGCAGAAGGTTTAGGTTTAATCGTATTTAAAACTCCCATGCACTAGTGTGTAGACTTGGGTTTTCGTAACGTGGCTCCTGAGAGGCTTGTCTTCACGACATAATATGGCACGACTTTTCGCACCTTTCTCGGTCATGTCGCTAGATGTTGCTTGATCTGCAGCACTGCCTGATACCGCCTGCTTGATAGATCTGGCGGCACGACCGAGTAAGACGTAAAAACCCGTGCCATATTCCATCGTGAAGCCCTCACGCTCCACGTTTCAAAAACCCAAGTATAACGTATCGCGTGTCTTGCATTGTTTTTTTGCAAAATGCAATCACCGTTGCATGACCTCGCGTGTTTTACTGAAAAAAACCTTTTCCATTGTGGCGAGAGAAAATTGAATAACAGGCTTTATTAAAAGTAAAAAAATCTGTGGTAGTTTTGGATGTTACAGTAGGTGTGAATTGCCAGGACAAAACGTGTGAGCAAACATACAAAACACCACGGTGTACTCAGTACTAGTACGAAATGGGTAATATGTCATACCTACTATTATGAAGGCATGTGAGGAGCATGGACTTCGAGAACAAAAAGTTCCCTTCCAATTTCAGTTTTAATTTTACGTATTGCTTTAACCGTAATCAATGTTTCTTTCAATCTTGTTCACTTAGGCTTTTGTCTACAGAGGGGGAAAATTTGTCGACATTTCGCCACTGTTTGTTAGACTCGCTAGCCGCAACTGACTAGGCCAAATTGTACATCGATTTATTTAATGTACTTTGCCAGTTCGTCAGCTATTGCGGTTTCGTTCAATCGGGAGCTTAACTTCGTTATAGTGACATGTTTGTAGTGCCGTTAAAGCTCCCGTTTGGATGACACCGTAACAGCCTGTCAGAGGAAACTGAATAAATCGAAGTATTTTTTTTATATAGCCCTGCATGCCTTTAACGTGAATCCGTGCTTCGTGTTACACCATCTATCTTACTGCTTTTTAAAACTGTTACTTATACTAATCAAATAAAGCAGGTACAATATTGAACAGGATAAAATTATTTAAGAATTCTTTGTGATAGGGTAAAGATAATGAATTGAGAATAAGAAATATGAAAAGAACTTTAAAAGAAATAAACTTCAAAAAGGATAGAAAGTAAGAAAAAGATATTCCTCACATCATTATCAAAATGTCATTCTCTAACTTTCATCAGAAAGTAAATGTTTTTCTGCTTACTAATGCAGTAAAATCTGCCTAAGCCGGAATCGCTCGGAACACAAAAAATTCCGGCAAGGTTTACCATTTTATGACCTGATGACGTTTCTACCATAAAAGCAGTAAATTACGTGACTTTATTATAAATATCAAAATACATTATTATAAACGTATTTATAGAAGAAATCATCAATAAATGAATATTAAATAGTCTTCATTTTTTTATTCTTATTTTAGTTGAAAAATACACACCTTCCTGGTTGTATTTGGACTGTTTGCTGACTCTTTCAACGCACAAAGCGTCACACCCCAGCACTATGATTTTCTGATACACTCGCATGGCCTTGAGCAATGGGTATCTAGTCGAGGGGTTATGATTTTCAACGCGGAGCAGGGAGATACGTGAATAGAAGCCATGCCCGTACACCTTCCCACGTTCAGAATCGGGAGAGAGGGAATTTGAAGCCCGTTTGCTTCATGTCCGTGACAGCGGGATAGAGAATTTAAAACAAGCTTGCAAATGCGTTCATTTCCTTAAGAACGTCTCGTGCTTCTCTGCCAATTGCATTAAATTCGCAGGCATTCCGTTTTATAAAGATTTTATTCCTACAGGACATGAAAATCCGTTCCGTTTCTGCGTTGAAGACGTTCCGTTTTATGTTGTGTAAAATGCCGTTTAACTTCCCGAATCGGAGAAATTTTCCAGTTTAGGCAGGTTTCCGGCATATACAGGGCCCGGTTCAGACAAATTTTACTGCAGTAAGTACACCATTCCTAAGCTGAGGATTTTATTATTATTGTAGTTGTAGGTGATGATAACTACTTCTCTTCATATAACTACTGAATAAAGCAGTAGGACTAAATATATTTTATCTGAAGGTTGTTTTTGCGCGATCATATTCATCAATGTTTTAAAAATTTTAGTCAAAATCTTGTATTTTTGTATAGACTAAAAAGAAAGAAAGTAGATAATATCTATTATGAAAACAACAGCAACACATATGTTTGATACTTTGCCTCCAATGAAGTAGATGAGTTTGATACCTTGCCTCCAATAAGATATCCATTATTGTTTTCCACTTGCATTTCCAAATGTTGCAGATACAAGGGTAATACTTGATCAAAAAATTCATTCTTGAGTTTTCTTTGCTGATGCAGGTCAGTCATGCATAATATTCTCAGCATATCTGCACATACAAGTTCTACATTTGCTGGACAAACATGACAATATCCTATCGTGTAATGAACCTGAATTGTGATCATTGTTCCAAAGATTGTAAATGAAACATTAATCAATGTCATCGTCTATTTATTTTTTATTTTACGTCAAAAAACAGTTAAAACTGCGTATGACGAATTGGCCATGTGATTAACATAATTGTAATGGCACTCATCAATGTAAATAGCATATTGCTATTTATGTGTTTCATAAACAGAATGAAATTTCTTAAAAATCTTTCATTGAATGCAATTATGTGTTTGGAAATGAGAATCATTACTTTTATATAAATATCCAATTGTCTGACTTCGTCATCTCCAAAGACGGAGCTTAATTTGTACGCCTGGGCGCGAATTCTAACCAGCCCCAGACCCCCGCCCCCTTTGCGCCTCGGGTCAGATCACGACCATTTCGGCCCGAGCGGATGCAGGACAGAAGCAGTCTTAGCGTAATTCCCTCCTGCCGCAACCTCCCCAGGCCGACCCACCCCACTCCACCCTACGTGGGCGCAGCTTCCAAACGAACAGTTTCCTCATTCTTGCATCAGAATCCCCTTTCGAAAACATAAAATAAAATTAATGAGCTCAGACGCACACGTGCTCGCAGCTGCACTTTCTTAGTTTGCGTCAACAATGAGAGACAGAGAGCGTTGGATGGAAAATTTTACTTCTAGAACCTCCCAGAAGAGAAGTGTGATTGGCGGAAAATTATGAAGACGCAATAGGCTTGAGCCAACCGGAGCTCAAAATCAAGTCCGAGAGAGGGAATTGAGGCTTCGACGGGAAGAGCATAGAGGAGCGAAAACACGAATAGACTTGCATAGATGCAGCTCGCCGGGTTGCTGAGTCGCGCCCGGGAGAATGAAGCACTTGCTCGCTAAACCGAGTTGCGCGGGAATGGTTATCGTGCACTTTTTTCAATTGAACTCTTATTTCACTTGTTTCATGGATTCCATTGCCGCACGTTAAGCTCGATCGCTAGGCGACTTTATGTTCGTGCGAGTTCATTTTATTAAATTCAATGTTGGAGAATCTATCAAAATTTTGTCTACATTGTTTAAAGTTCTGATAGTTCCGAGAACTATCGTAACTTGCAACTCTCATAAAAGACTGGCTCGTGACGAGCGTGTGATTCGATGAAAAAAGTGTTGCGAGTCGAACCATCTGCCGACGATGACCTCTGGAGGCTGTTTCTGAAGGAGGCTCGGCGCGCCTGGCCTTTCGCAAGGGCCTTTCCCGCCGTCTGTTCCATGTCAGAGGTGCCACCCTTCGCCGCCTGATGTCGCAAGTTGACCTGCGAAGGACGCCGCTTTCTAGACAGCTGGGTGATGTAGTCTTTTTCAATCTAGCAATCGTTATTTTGTTTTGGGAAATTTAGAGATAGAGTCAAACAAATACTTTTGATTAATTATTCAAAAACGATTCTAAGATTGCCAATTGCATCATTTTGCGTGGCCGCGCTTGTGCCATTGTGTAATTTAGCTTAAGAAAATTGTCAGTTATAATTCTGGTAAAAGAAAATTTCTCGAGAAATAATCCTTCTAAATTCCCATGAATTTCTTCTTTAAGATTATTAAATTCATGTTTCTTGTTCATCAGTGTGTGTGTATGTGTGTGTGTGTGAGAGTGTGTGTGTATTCTTTGTTGATATAGCACTTCCTTCACAGTACCGTAAGAGTTATCCCGATCTCCCCGAGCTGTCCGGCTGTTTAAGTACACACGTGAGAGTGACAATAGATAGTTTTATAAAGTTTGTATGGTTATACCCTACAAAATCTACAACGATGAAGGAAGTGATCAATAATTTAGATGTGCATGAAATGGTTTTCGGTAATGCTGCGCAGGTTGTATACGACAGAGGTACCGCATTTTCTTCTAATAGAGTCTCAAGAATATTGCAATACCGAAAACATTACTCATTTACTGATTACCACGGGACTGCCACCCGAAAATGAACAAATTGAGAGGATTAACTCAGCGATAACATCGATTTTAGCCAAGTTGTCAAAAGAAGATCCAACGCGATGGTATAAGCGTGCCGAAGCTGTGCAGAGCCATGAATTCAATATATAATCGAAGTATGAAGCGTACACCATTTGAATTTTTGATGGGAATGAAAATGCGTCACAATATAGACTTGAAGATTGTGGATCTCATCAACGAAAAACTAGTTAACGATTTTGAGACCCAGCGAGATCAGTTTTGAGAGGATGCCAAAGCAGTAGCTGAAAGTGCAAAAAGAGAATCGACAGAATTTGAACAAGCGAAGCTTACCGGCACGCTCTTATCAGATAGGGGATATAGTCGCCATCAAGAGGACACAGTGTAGATCAAGCCTTAAAGCCAAGAAGAAGTTCCAGGGTCCTTATCGAATTATGAAAGTCAAGCAGAACGATACTAATGACGTCATTCGAGAGGATTTTCTCGAAGTACCTAACCATACTACTACTTGTGCCGAATTCATGACACCATGGTCCAATGACTACGCACCATCCGAGGCGGATGATATCCAGGATGGCCGAATGTGGGAGTCCGATCGAGGCTTTTTGGGTTTCCCGCGCGAGGACCAGAGGGCGCGTGCGTGGGCACTGAAAAACTGAGGGAGTGGCTTTCTCAATCACATTATTGCATTTATTTATTTATTTTATTTATTTTACGTTAAAAAACAGTTAAAACTGCGTATGACGTGCTATGGGGAAAAGTGAATTGTGTGCACATTTTCAAAATTCTGTGATCCCTACACTAAGTCATTTACTACTTGAATTTTGAATTTAAAAAAAACTCCCATGTAATAAAATCTATTTTCAAGGATAAATAAGCAATAAATTTTGGCTCTTATCCATGTTGTCCTTCGGAATAATAATTCCTGCAACGACAACATGGAAACGATAATTTGAATAATTGTATTTCCCACTGAATTCTAGAAGACGTGCACAGAAAATGAAGTTACATTTATGTCCAGAAGCAAAACAAGGGGCCATCTCAGCATTTGCTCAATGGATCAGGGAAACTGGACGAAAAACCTGATCGAGATGGAGGTCATTGACCCGGAGGCTGTGTTACAATAGTTGTTACAGGTTGTTTATACACATTTATACAGTCCAAATGGTAAATAATGCATTATGTATCATTGTTAAAATTAATGTTACTTTTCTTGTGATGCTCAGTGTAGTCTCTAATTGTATAGAAACAGTTATGCAGCAGAAACGATTTCACTTGGGATTTAAACTTTTCTATCGAATTTAATCGTTTAATGTCATCTGGCAAAGTGTGGTAAAATAATGTACATGTATTGTATGTGATTTTTTTGTAATGAGCTGTTGCTACTGTCACCTGATGAATATGATTTCTACGTCGAGTGTTATAGTAATAGACATCGGCATTTTCTGAAAATATATTCCCGCCCTTAAGCCAGTCATTTTTGACAAAAACCACTGACTCGTAAATAAACAGACACGGTAATGGTAGAATTCCTAGATTAATGAAGATAGGCTTACAAGAATCACGTGGGTGGGATTTGGTTATTATTCGTACAATTCGTTTTTGTAATCTAAAAGTCTGGGAGCTATAAGATGTATTTCCCCAGAATATTATGCCATATCTCAGGCGGGAATGAACATTCGTGAAATATATACAACGAGCATTTGTGAGTGAGCATAACTTCTTTTAATAATTTTTTTAGTTGCATTTCTTGTGGTTTTGTAATTATTCCAACTTTCTTTGAAATATGTCTGCAAATATAATTTGCAAGCAATCTGATTACCTTCCAATACTCTTTCTATTTTTGTACCAAGCCTTTTATATTTTTTATTGTTATTTTGCACCACTTCTGCAACTTTAGAACGGGAAGGTAAAGTGAAAACACAGAGGAAGAATGGTCCTTTATTATAAAGGACCATTCTTCCTCTGTGTTTTCACTTTACCTTTTGCATTTCTTATGATAATCTCTGTTGGTATAGGATAGATTTTATTAGTACTGTCTTCCAGGATGAAAAATACTTGAAGCTATTTTTTTTCATTTTGTAGCGATATTTTAGCCTGCTACTAAATTTTTGAGAAAAGGAAATAATGGTCTTATGTTTGATGGTACAAGCTTCGTAAATCATAAATATTTACATTCTTACTATCCCGCATGAGCACGCCTGTTCATCAGAGAACAAAAGTAGTTGTTTACGAAGTGTATGACTTTCTAAACGCTGTCTATGGGCTTAATATTCCGTGAGTAGCGTGAGACATTGTTGTGGCACGCCGGGAACCAACACAATAGAGTTCAAGCGAAGTCAATAAATAAACTAAAAACTTAAAAGATAGAATCTTCTCGGTAATCTTGCCTTGAGAAACTAGTGGTGCTAAAACACCACGTACTTACTCGCCGTTAGTAATGGTTATGTAATACTACCTTCGTTTCTCTCATTAATTATTATAAAACGTCTCAATCGCCATTTTTTGTAAAACTCATTACAATTGGTGGAATATTTGGTGCGAATAACTAAATATTTTCAAGCAAACATCACCACAAATTTGACAATTATAATTGCTTTTCATACACCTAAATCATGTCATAACAGCCCCTTGTACCAGCCACTATAACCTCAGAAAAACCAGCATTGCTCCTACAAGAATTAAATTCCGTCTCCCAAAAGATCTGTTCCGTCCCCCATAAACAATTTTTGCCTCGCCTCACACTCTCAATCTGGTTTTCTTCACAAAATTAACATCAATCATCATGGAGGTACCCATTTGGGATGTCCTCAATCAAAAATGGGCTTATGATAATGTGCAAATTTACAGTTACTCGTAGCTTCGAGCCATTATTTATTAGAGTACATAGTTAAAACAATCACCTGTAATGTGGTAATCTCACTGATCTGGTTAAATAAACTTTTTTAAATGTTATAAGAATGAGAGTTAATTCACAGAAATTTGTGAATCGCGATGCAGAATTTAATTGTTGCCTTCCAATCTGATAAACCCTGA
The DNA here is from genome assembly GCA_011170035.1 of Teleogryllus occipitalis. Classification (NCBI taxonomy): domain Eukaryota; kingdom Metazoa; phylum Arthropoda; class Insecta; order Orthoptera; family Gryllidae; genus Teleogryllus; species Teleogryllus occipitalis. Next base: position 30,807 of record BLKR01002628.1, on the reverse strand, counting down.
AGGCTAGCAATTTCTATTTAATATAATTCAATTAGGTTTAAAAAAAATTCTAAAAGATTTATTTGTAAACGTATAACAAAAGATCGGATGTAAGAAACGAACAAAGAAATATGAAATAATATACACGTTTTAACGTCCTCAAAATACATCCAAATTGCATTCACGAAGAGCATTGTTTTGGGAGCGGGCGGCTTAGTTTGACGCCAAATTACACAAAAAAAAGGAATATTTTTCAAAAATTGTACATAACATTCATGTTATTTGAACGTCTATTTTTGATGAACATATTTCAGTAAGCAAAAATTGTATCTTCACAATTGCAGATGTAGGACGATGCCGAAAATGTTTCAATTTTTTCTAATTTTCAAAAAATCAGTGTTTTAACAAACGAGGCCTGCACCACTCTCTTAAGCGTCCTTTACCATATCTAAGGTAAATATTTAATCAAAACAAGTGTTGTGCCGTTTTTAAGAAAAAATGCTTTAAAGAAAATAAAAATTGCTAATGTTGAACCCAAAATTTCGCAAAAAAATACTCATGTTTTTGAAAAATTGATATGACATAATTATTACATGACGAACACATTTCATTAAGAAGTAGTGGTGACACAGAATGGCACAGACATTCTCGTAGTAAAGTTTTCTAATTTCCTCGGTGTGGATTGCCTTTACGGTCTTGCCCCATCCTCTTGCCAAATGCCACCTATCGCCGCCCAAAGAACATTTTTTTGACATTTTCTCAATTTTTCGGTTTTCTAGTATTACAATAATCGAAATATTAATTCAAGAATATAATGAATAATAAAATCTCGTCATAAATAGACATTTTCATTGAAAAATTTGGAGCCGTTTTTAAGAAAATGGTGTTTAAGCGTTACTGTAAATTCGGCGTTTTCTACAGAAACTTCGGCATTTTTTTTCGCGCATCATTTCATAACTTTTTCTCTATCGCGGTATCGGTACCGAGAAACTAAACTAGTGGTGCTACAGAATGGCAAACACTTTCTCGTAGTAAGGTTTTCTAATTTCCTCGGTGTGGACTGCCATTTCATCCTCTCGTCAGCTCCTATCTATCGCCATCCAAAATACTTTTTTTTTATATATATATTTTCTCACCTCTTCGGTTTCCTAATTGTAGAACCGAAATATTAGTGGAAAATATTCAAGAAGAGTAATATGTAGTCATAAATGGCAATTTTTATTTAAAAATTTGGAGCCAATTGTAAGAAAATGTCGTTTAAGCGTTACTGCTAATGCGAAATTTGAAGCTCTTTTCACGGGAATCTATTGTTTTCGAAAAACTTCATTTGACGTCATTTGAATCACTTTCACTCACCAATGCATTAATGTATACAATTCACTGGAAATGTTCAAAATAAGTGCCTGTAAATTTCCTTTCAAACGGATGTTTTTTTTTTATGTGGAGAACCCCAAAACAACCCTACGATTCGGCCTGCGTGCTTTCTACAATCATGAAGGAGGTTCCGTTACGATTTGGGCGGCTACATCGTGGTATTCAGCTTGTAACCGCTATCTCGCGATTACAAGCTAGAATATTTGCAACTTAAATTCTTGTCACCTTGGAGCGCTGTACCTATGATAAGAGTACTCGTATTGACCACTAGAAGGCGCAGGTAATTGCCACCGCTTCAGAAATTATTCACTTCAACACACCGACCATTCACAAATTTCTTCGCAAATCTCTCACAACTTACGATGAATATACGAATTCTTCCATTTTTCCTGTGACCTGCGAAGAGAAGGGCTTGTACTGGAAGATTGCCGACTGCGGAGGAAAGCGACGGATAACGTCTTCTAAAAAGCTCATTACGGGTAATGAAGGAAATTTACTGAATAGAAATATTTAACGTAAATGGAATACAAGATGTTTATATTAATGTGTCAAGAATAATCATGAAATTCCATGAGAAGAGTGGCACGTAATTGCAAATGAAGAATTACAGTGTACCATAGCATGCACTTGTAACTCTGGGTGAATTCGCGACTAACAAATAACGTTTTTCCCCACAGCTTTTTTTTCTTTTGCCTACTTTTCTTTCCTACGTAACGCTGATGCAAGAGGACTAATTTTCATTCTGGGAAACGAAATATACGACGCGACCACTTTACTACGCAAGGTAACGGAGCGCAAGATAGAATTCTTCGCTGCGACAATGATGCCTCGCCAGGAGTCTCCGGCTGGCTGATCTTGGTGGCGGGAAACGTCTATATTTCAGACGACTGCGTGTGGATTTAAAACGACCACTGGTATCGTGAGTTGTAACGTTCTGCTGTAAACTGCATTGCCCTTTTCCCTTGTTAGCGAATGTGGCGTAATTTAGCTATAAGTTACATTTGCAAGCAAAGTGAACAGAATTCTACTTACTTTAGGTGGCGTACACGATTGAAGTCACTACTATAGAAAGAGTAATTCACTCAACGACTATCGTAACTGAAATGAGATGATTTAACATTTGAAGTTATTGTAAGTTTCACACTACAGAATTCTTAGGAATTAACGAATTTTTTCGAGGTCAAAGAAAGTGTTCACTTGAAGCTTCATTTTTATTTCATCAAAAGAATACATTCTAGTTACTTATTTACTGCCGTAATATTTGTAAAATTTCTCTGTAAAGGGTATAAATTCGTTACAACTTTTTATTTAACTGGATTATACAATTTAATGCAATTGGAAATACTTTGAAGTTCATTTTAGTTTACAGAAGAGTGTTACGTCCTGTACAGGAATTCTTTGAGAGGGTAACTTCCCGATTATTTTATTTCTTTTGTATGTTCATTTCTTTTTTGTAAATAAGGGTATATTCATTATTTTTAGATAGTTTCTTTTCTTTGTTACTGTGCTTAAAGTACAATCATTCGTAAGTGTTGGATTACATCACACACTAGTACTTGAGATATAAATCTCAAGTACTAGTGTGTGATGTAATCCAATTCAACGATTTCTGCCATTCTTTTCAAATTTTTGTAATTGTAAGAAAGAATATACTCTCCTTGTTAATTTTTCAAAAGAAACTGATCTTTCTTTCCGTTGGTATCGATAGACGACCACATACCCTGCATTACAGTGGGAACAGAATTTCACCTGTTATAAAACTAGTGACCTCTGTTATTAATACGGATGTACGGCAAAAAATGATCATGTCTGGTTTGCGAAGAATCGGAATGTCATCAAACATCTTTCCTGGTTAGCTCAATCGCCAGACAACATAATTCTTCCGTTACGGAGAACGCTTCCGTTAGAGCAGAAACTGAGGAGCAAATTTCCAGCTCCAACATCTCTAAGCAATTGGGGGATATTTTTGTGCAAGAATGGGGGGACATTCTACTGGAAACTATTCATACGTTTGCAATTCATCGCGGTGGCCCAACACCTCACTAATAAATAAATATTTTGTTTATGTCAGATGTTCATATTGTTTTTGCCCAACCCCTGTTTTTATATACTCCTACAGCTACTCTTTGCTCCTTGCAATGATGCATCCGTAGATCCAATCTGCATCGTTGGATTATTTGGTATTTTGAAGTTTCATCCTCGTACCTTTTGCCATGTTCCTCTGCTTATTGTTATTTGATGTAAGTTGAAATGAAGTGGTATCAGCGATTACAGAGGCAGCACTTACGCGCTTTGAGCGCACAGAGCTCATCCACGGTGGCGTCGATGTAGAGCGCGTCCCACTCGTCTTGGCCGGCGAGGCCCAGCTCGCGCGCCAGGAAGCGGCACATGGCCAGCGGCTGGTGCGGCGACGCGCTCTTCACGTCCAACTCGGGGAGGCGAGCCAGTTCCATTTCTGCAAACGCACTTTTATCAATATTTTTCCCAGCAAAGAAAGCAAATTGTAATGGGCTGCCAGAATTTCATTTCAGTAGTCATTGGAGTGAAATGATGGATGAAAGTTTTTAACACAAATGATGAATTCTGATAGATTGAATGATAGGCTGCTTATCTGGAAATAAGAAAAGTAGATCACGACTAACATTTTCAGCAATTATTGTTTTTAATTTTTTGTATATATTATTAAGAGATTTTCATTTTCCTGTGTTGGAGTATTTTTAATTTAGGTATGTGTACATTAAAACAACATGAAAATCCCCATGCAATTCACAGTTGTGATGGACAAACCAAGGTTACAGGGCCCAAATACGATGAAACTTTGCAGGCAAGTAATTGCTACTTACTTCTAAACTAACTCCCAACTATCGTTTTTAATGTATTTTATTCTTGTGTTGATACTTTGTGCAGCATCTCATGTCACAAGTTCCAAATATTTAGTGAGTATAAGATCTATTTACAAATGGCTTTATCCTTGCAGTTCCATTTCTCATAAACGTTCGTCATCTGAGTTTTATGTTTAATCCTGTCCAATATAGTATATTACATTACTGATATAATACCATTTTACTAGTAATTTATTCTAGGCTGAGTAAACTGAACACTTATCAAATGTAAAGAAATAATAGAGAGAATTTTCGAGAAAATGTCGTTGAGGTTTTATGTAAAGTATCCCCCAAAATTAAAATATTCGCCTCAATTTGGCTCCTTGTTTTGCTTCTAGACATAAATGTAGCTTCACTATGCACACATTTTGTTGAGATCTCCTTTTGCTAGTTGTGGTAGGAGTAGTCAAGGGTATGAGTTAGGAACCGTCCATGAATTACCAAACGCAAATTTTGAGAATTTTCAATACCCCCTCTCCCCCCCTTATAACGCGACCGTAACGCGCGCATGAGCCCCCCCCTCCCCTAAATAATTATGTAACGCGACCCTCCTCCCCACCTTCTAATTACAAGAAGTGAAAATAAATTATAGCGCAGTAAAAGCAATTTGTATTTAGTTAACTTGTGTTGTATATTAAGATTAATGATAATTAAAGTAGAAATTAGTTGGCGATACTAACTGCACCTTAATAAGATGGGACAAGTTGTGATAAAGGAAGGACGCAAATTAACAGAAATAAACTAGCGGTGCTACGAATGGCACAGACTTCCTCGTTCTATTAGTTTTCTAATTTATTTGTTTTGGGCTAGTTCTTCCGACTTGTCACACACTCTTGCCAGCTGCCATCTATAGCCGCCCAAAGTACAGCTTTTTTTAAATACTCAATTTTTCAGTTTTCTTATAGTTAAAACAAAATATTACTTTAAGAATATTAAAGAAGAATAAAACCTTGTGCTTTTTAAAAAAAATATACATTTAAGCGTTAGTGTAAATACAAATTTTGAAATTCTTTTTCATAGAAATAATTTGAGTTATCGAAAAACTTTAATGGAAGTCGTTTCAAGCTCATTCTTTATCAAATGCAATCATGTAATTAAATCGCTTGATATGTGGATTTTACGGGCGTAAGAGAGATTTAAAAAAATACTTTTGTGCAATTTTTGAATAAACAAAAGAATACCACAAAATAACATTGTGTAATCATAAACAGTTAATTTAAAACTATCCGTGCAAAAAGTTCGAAGAAAAAATTTGGAGCCGTTTTTAAGAAAATGGCGTCTCAATTTCTGAAAAAAACGAATTTTGAGCCTATTTTCACAGAAACTTTTGATTTCTCGAAAAACTTTATAGATAGATAGATATTTATTATTTCTGCTGGTAAGTTTATACAACCTGGTGGCAGAACACTTCAATTTATACATTACAATTAGCAATATTTACACAATGTAATTTTAAATTATTTTAAGACATAATAATAACAACAACGATAATAATAATAATAATAATAATAATAATATAATAATAATAATAATAATAATAATAATAATAATAATAATAATAATAATAATAATAATAATACTATAATAATAATAAGGTAATAATAGGGCTATAGAATAATTCTGGGATAAGGCCAATCAGGATGGTGCAAGGCAGCCAATGGACTTGTACTTAGAGAGTCGGTGGAGGAACCAATTAAATGGTCAACACCGGTTCTCAAAGCCTGAGTGGCTACAGTTGTCCTGGCAGTAGGAATAAAATGCGCCCATTAAGTATGGAGACACGTGCTAGAAAGAAAGCCTCGGAAAAAATGCCGCTACCCGAGGAGCGTCGGGGCGCCCCTGGAGCCATCGCTGGGGGTGACAGTATGCGAGCCATTGGTGACCAGGAGTTGAGCAGGCGGGCCCTGGTCGGGATACCCGAAATGCGACAGTCTGAAAGGAGCGAACCCATATCGAATGCCTCCCCTGCTGAAGGTGCTGCGCAGGTGTTACAACCAGCGCCCACCCAAGCAAGGCTGCCAACACAGCGCAGAAAATGGCCAACGGCTGTTAATGAAGAAATAATGCGCATCTATTACCGGATCACAAAAATTGACACAGATGTGACTGGATACAGGCAGAAATTATTTAGAGAATTTCAACAGAGTTTCCCCGAATATTCCGTAACTGAACAAAGAGTGTCTGATCAGTATCGAGTGATTTTACGTAATAAACTGATTCCTGAGACACGGCTCCAGACCATTAAAATGGAAGTTGGTCGTGAGCTAGAACTGGATGAGGTTGAGAACTTACAACCTAGTGAATCAGAAATCCACCCGGAGTCCCACAAAAATATCCCTACAACAGATAATATAACTACAGCTGAAGACGAAAGACTGGTGGAATCGCTGAAGATGGGAATGAGAGAAGCTATGTTCCAATTTGAAGGGACCAACCCAGCTATGAGACCAGTGTTACCTAAGATCAATACATCGAGACGAATGGCACGTATTATAGATATTATGAATTGCGAGGTACTACCAGAGGAAATTGAAATGGCGCACAACTTGCAATATCTCCACCTTGTTATATATTGTGCTGCAGTTGTAGTAATAAAATCCCTGGGAATAGACTGTGAAAATCTGTCAGGAAAAAAGCAGAGAGGCCGGATGATGCCACCTTGGGAGAGGCGTCTCGTCAGGAACATCGAAATACTGAGAGGTGATATTGCCCGTATGATGAGTTATGCCAATGGTATTCGATCACCAAAACTTGTGAAGCTGGCAGATCGTATTATGAATAGAAGTAAAACGCATACTCGAAGAGATGAACCTAATACGACAGTACAACAGTGCATTGACACGCTGAAACAGACTATCTGTATTAACAAATCGATTGTCCAGATATAGAACCAGCAGAAGTAGGAGGAAAGATAACATTTTGTTTGAAAAATCTGAAAAGAATTTTTACAGAAACCTGGGAAGAAAGGAAGAAGGCAATTACAAAGGATTATATCCAACACGAGAGCAGGTGAATGATTTTTGGAGTAAGCAACTTTCTGATCCAGTGGAATGTGATGTGAGAGCGAGCTGGATTGGAGAAGAGAAGAAACGCTGTGAACATCTTACCAAGATGCATTACCAAGAATTTACAACTGAAGAAGTCAGTGAAGTAATCAAGAACCTATTGAATTGGAAAGCTCCAGGACCAGATAAAATTCATAATTTTTGGTATAAAAGATTATGGTGCACTCACCAAAGGCTGGCTGAATTGATCAATGATGTCATACAACAACCAGATAAGATGCCAGAATTTCTTACCCAGGGAATTACATATCTGATATCCAAAGACCCACAAAAACAAGAAGATCCAACAAAATATCGCCCTATTTCTTGCTTGCCAACGATGTATAAAATCATTACATCGTGCCTTTCACAACGGATATACACCCACTGTAGAGACAACGATATTATTGCAGTTCAACAGAAAGGCTGTAGCAAAGGCTCCATGGGTTGCAAAGAACAATTAATCATAGATTCAGTAGTGTGTGGTCAAGCATATGCAAAACATCGCAACTTGTTCATGGCGTATATTGATTACAAAAAAGCCTTTGATTCTGTACCACATACCTGGCTGATAGAAATACTTAAGATCTATGAGGTTGATACAAAAGTTGTCTCCTTCTTGGAACACGTTATGTCGAAATGGCGAACAAAAATTATCTTAAGTACTCCTGTTGACAACATCCAAACTGATACAATCAATGTGCGAAGAGGTATTTTTCAGGGAGACTCACTAAGTCCCCTCTGGTTTGTCATCTGTATGAATCCGCTATCTAATCTCTTGAATTCCACTAAATGTGGATTTGGAATTAAATTGGGAGCAAGAATGATGTATCGCATAAATCATCTTTTATATATGGATGATTTGAAGATATATGCTTCGACAAAATCTCAACTTGAACAACTATTGAGTATTGTGGAATCATTTTCAAAAAGTATTAAAATGGAGTTTGGCCTGGAAAAATGTCGAACATTGAATATTGTAAAAGGAAAGCTCCAAGAGGGAGCCTTTGAACTTGAAAATAAACAATTGATACAAGCGATGTCTGCTGAGGAAACGTACAGATACCTGGGAGTGAGACAGGCAAGGCACATTGACCAATGTAAAATGAAAGATGAACTTGCAGAGGAATTCTTCCGAAGAACCCGAAAGCTCCTGAAAACAAAGTTGAATGGAAGAAATATCATAAAAGCTATTAACACCTATGCTGTCCCAGTCTTAAACTACTCATTTGGCATTATTAAGTGGAGCAAAACTGACATTGAGAACTTACAACGGAAAATGAGAGTTTTAATGACGAAAGCACGCATGCACCATCCAAAATCTGCAGTCGAACGTATAACACTTCCGAGAAATATGGGTGGAAGAGGACTCACAGACATTGGAAACCAACTTTGTCGGCAAGTGAAGAGCATGAGAATGTATTTCCACTCTGCCGCAAATACATCAAAACTGCATAAAGCAATTTGTCAAGCAGATGTCTATACTCCGATAGAGCTGTCGAGACAGGATGTTGCGGACTTCTCATGCAATGACGGCCAAAAGAGAGATTTATGGATGGCCAAAGCTCTTCATGGAAGACATCCACATGAGATGAGCCAAGAACATGTCGATTTGAAAGCATCGAACTACTGGCTTATATCAGGACAGATCTTTCCAGAAACTGAAGGGTTTATGTTGGCTTTTCAGGATCAAGTTATTCCAACGCGTAACTATTTGAAGCGAATTGTTAGAGATAGCAATGTGCAGAATGAGTTATGTCGTTATGGTTGTCCAACAGTGGAATCAATTCAACATGTTACCTCGGGTTGCACACATTTGGTAGGCACCGAATATAAACAGCGACATGATTCGGTGGCCAAAATTTTACATCAAGCGTTGGCTCAAAAATGTCTTCTGACTGAAGATAAGGTACCGTACTTTAAGTACCAACCTATGAGTGTACTGGAGAACGAAGAGTGGCGCTTGTATTGGGATAGAACTATCTTAACGGACCAGACAGTGATTCACAACAGACCGGATTTGGTTGTGATTAACAAGTGTGAGAAACATGTCATGCTTATTGATGTTTCTGTCCCAAATACTGGCAACATTCAAAGCAAATACACTGAAAAAAATCAGTAAATATGCAAATCTTGTTGAACCCGTTGAGAAACAGTGGAATATGAAAAGAGTCAACATTATCCCGATAATTGTTTCCAGCACCGGAATCATCCCTAGGAGTCTGATTGGGGGCCTTAAGCAACTGTGTTTGAATGAAGACCTGTACAAACCCATGCAGAAGGCTGTTGTTATTTCAACAACAAGGATAGTACGGAAATTCATGGGGAAACAATGTATTATAAATTATTTTTAAAAAATAGATGTATTGTGCTCTGATGATGTATATCTGTGCAATTCATTCAAATGTACCAATAAGATGAGAAAGTAAAAACAATAATAATAAAATGATAAAAATGTTAACAATAAGAGCAGTAATAACAATAATAGTATTAACTACATTTTATAGCTGACTTGCAGTTATTTTAAACTATTACATACAAGACTACACGACTTTTTAATTACATTGCACTTCACTTCACCACACATCAATACAATACTTCTTTGAATATATTTAATAAAGCAATGCTTTTAATAGTAATTATCACAATAATAATAATAATAATAATAATAGCAATAAAAATAACAATAATAATCAAATAATAATTGTTATAATAAGTCTAACGTACTAAATTAACAAACTTAACAATTAAAATTAGATATTTTATTTTTACATTATTGAACACCTAGAGGATAGGCTTCCAAGGCTGTCGCAGGTAACTTATTCCAATCTGTTATTACTTTTTCGAATACATACGTATATACGGGAGTAATATACGTAGTATACAAAAAGTTATGTAATGCTGTGGAAAATCGATTTCGAGATTTCAGCGGAAATACACCTTTTGGGGTCCACTGATACCGAAAAAGTGTCTTTTTTTTTCAAAACGTCCGTCTGTTCTTCCGTCTGTGAACACAACTAGCGCCTATACCATTTGGACGATCATTACCAAGTGAAGAAACTCCTGTCCATCCGGATCAAGTTGAAGCTTTGAAATTTTGAAAATAATTCTTTAAAAGTTGGGGTACTTATATGAAGCCTCCCGGACATTTTCAAAATTTTCTCAAAAACAGCACCAATTTTTTTCTTTAAATTTCTTGTAAGAGTAGAGTTTAATACACATATCAAGGATTCATAGGTCCGATTTTCAAGGTTAATTCTCAATGTTCGTAAATTGCAAAAGTGTGAATTTTTTCGGTTGTTGTCTTCTACAACTACAAAATTGATGATAGAGATTTTTCCTTCAAATGAAATTTGCAGTGCATCAAAAGTTCTTTCATTAAGGTCATGTGGTTTTCTTTTTCTTTCTTTTTTTTTAATTTTAGTAATTTTCGTGCAATTGTGCGTGGAATATTTGCAATTTTAAAAAATTACAAAAACAAAATTTTCACAAAAACGGTTTCTAATTTTTTCTTTAAATTTTTGGTAGCGGTAGTGCCAAACAAATCCTGTATAATGACATAAACGTCATATTGCTCTCTTCTTTTGTTTTTCAAAAATTACAAATATGTAATTTTTTTAATTGTCTCCCACGCCGGTAATATTTATATTGGTAATTTCGTCACATTGTTGTATTTATGAGTACATGTGCTTTAAATAATATCATATCAAGTTTCTCGAACACTCAATTTTCTCTGAAAAAGTGCTAAAAAAAACGTATTTTCAGAAACGCTCAAACGCGAATAAAAAATGGCTCCAATTTTTTTCTTCAAACTAAATTCAAATATAGAATATTATTATGAATAAAATTAGAATTTAAGTGAAGTAGAAAATTGTAATATACATAAAAATAATTTTGAGTAGAGAGTACTAATAAAATATGTACTGTTCTAAAGTGAAGAAAATTAAATGAAATACAAATAATGTAGGCAAATATACAAGTGAATAAATAAATTTAAATAAATTTAGATGAGCGATCTGACATACCTATTCTGAGGTGGCTGGGGGCCGCGGTCCAAACAAGACAGCGAGGGTGAAGGGCATTGCCCGCTATTTAAAAGACAGCTCTCAATGGAGAGGGGAGAGAACGTAGGGTTTTTCTGGGAAATGGCCATTAGGGGAAGGCCCAGCCGGGTAGCGGAAAAGAGGCGCGCAGTGCGTGGGAAGCGGTGAATTTCAAGAGGGGTGAGAGGGAAGCAATTTGTTCATTGAGAATAGTGTTGGGGATTGTTTAATAAATTATTGATGTGAATGGCTTCTAATTTAAGTCTGTGAGTGTATCTGTTTTCCATCTCCAAAATTTTGACGTCACTGTCTGGATTAAAAGAGCGTTCTTGTTCTAAGAGATGGCTGGCAAAGTGTGATTGTGTTGTTTCGTGTGTAAGAGCATGTATGTGTTCTTTGATTCTTTGTTTAAAGGATCTTCCGGTCTGGCCAATGTATTGCGCATTGCAACTGCCACACAGGAAATGGAGTATACTCCACATGATAGAGACTTGGGGATAGGATCTTTGTTGTGGGAAAATATGTTATGGAGATTGTTTGGTATGCTGTATGTGACGTGTATGTCAAATTGTCAGAGTTTTTTGGCAATATTTTGTGACAGTGTTCCAAGGAAGGGGATGGTATGTCTGTTGTGCTTCTGTCTGGTGTATGTAGGAGTGAGAGATGTTAAGTAGTTTTCTTTTTGATAAGATTGTCAATTAAAGAACTACTATAACCATTGTTGATAGCTATTTGTTTTATGTTATGGATTTCTTTACTGATGTTCTGAGGGGAGAGAGGAATTGAAAATAATCTATGAACCATACTGTGGAATGCTGTGTGCTTATGAGAGGGTGGATGTTGTGATGTGTTATGAATGACTGTGTCGGTGTGTGTCGGTTTCCTGTATATGTCGAAAACATGTCTGTCATTAATTTAAGTGATGGACAAGTCTAGAAAGTTAAGAGTTCTATTCTCATTTTCTTTTTTCACAGTGAATTGTATGTTGGAATGTATAGAATTTAGGATGTCCGTAAAGTTTTTTAATTGTCTATAAGTGCCGGTCCAAAGTACTATGATGTCATCAACGTATCTGTACCAATAAATCACATTTGTGAGGGTGTCCTGAATTAAAAATTGGTTTCTCGTAGTTGTCCATAAATATGTTTGCTAGTAGTGGGGAAAGTGATAGACCAGAAATTTGAGTGAAGAATTTATTGCCAAATTTGAAGTAATTTATGTCCAAACAGACTAATACGACAAAACAACGCCTCAAATTCATTTACATAATGCAGTGTATATCGAGAGTTGTATCAAAAGCAGTAATCAGCGATTACGTATCGGTAAAAATACATTTTACATTTAAATTAAAATGAACGTAGATTCATTGAAAATATGAACATGCAAGAAATTTAACTTAAACATGTAGGCATTAAATGCTATGTTTCCTACCTTAAAACGAATGTAAACGCGTACATTAAAATTAATATAAGCATTCATAAAAATTAATTTATAAACGTAATTACAATTAATGCAAACATGTACATTGAAATTAATGTACGCATGAATGAAAGTTAATGTAATTATGTATATTGAAATTACTTGAATGTGTATATTAAATTTAATTATACACGTACACTAAAATTAATGCGCACCTACTTCAGAGTTTTTGTACGTGTACATTAAATTTAATGCGATTATAATCATTACTTTCATTTACTTTTATGTTTTATTGTTTCATTTTTGTCCTACATCGACGCTGCACTTTGTGTCAAGACGGATGGACGTTTTGCGGAAAACCACATTTACGGATCCAAGAGTGTAGAATGTAAAGGATACACAAACTGTTATAACTAGACATCGGATGTTTAGGGAAATGCCTATTTTATTCTAGCGAACTTATTTAAAGGATGATAATAAGTGCACAAATCATGACAAATGATGACGTATGACGAAGTTTTTTAATGCTTGTTTTATTACAAATGTCTTTTTTTTTCAAAATTTGCCTAAACATTCGATGTCTAATTATAACACTCTTCCTCTCTAGAGGAAGTAATTTACTAGGGGCAAGGTTTAGCCACTTTTCATTACCCGTCCCGGCAATTAGTTTTTCTGTCGAAAATTCGCCTTTTTTAAATTTTCCGCAGCATTTCAATATTTCTCTATACTGCGAAAGCAGTAGCAGGAAGGTGAAATGGTAGGTAGGATACTCGAGGGAAGTGAGTAAACGGAATAATAATTAATGACTGTTACTTGTAGAAAAAATTTTATTCACAGGTCAGTACTACCATTCTCTTTTTAAAATACAAGTACAAATACTCTTTTAGAAAATATATTCTTTTGGAAGATATACAATTTTGTACTCTTTCTTCAACAAGGTACTACTCATCGTACATTTTATAAAAATTTCTTAAAGCATTTTAACTTTGATGAAAATAAAATTTCTTGAAAATTATTATTACATTTTTCCAAATAAAGATTTCACTGTACCACTTCCTCAAACCGTGGTTGTTGGCTGTTGTCATACTCTTTTACATGCTACAACAGAGTTTTTCTGTAATAAATAATAGTATTTATTTGAAGACCAACTTAATATCTTGCATGGAAGCAAAATATTTCACACACAAAATAATAAATTTTGTGAAAATAAAAAAAAAACTTTAAGCTTAGTTCTTTAACACGTTGTAATAAAAATTTTCTGGATGTAAGACCATGATCAGTCAAGATAAGCATCTATTCAATTAAAATAATAAAAGCAGATTTTAAAAAAATCATCATTGAAAATTTACTTCAAATTTTAACAACTCGAAAAAAGTTAGAGATTTTCAAAGATGCTAAAGAAAATGCTAGTGATAGTAAGATTCACATGGGACTTCTGGCAAGCGAGATCTTTTGTTTTTTAATCACTACATGGTAACTCTAGTCAATACTTGAGCCATGTATTTCTTATTCAGAGCTTCTTATACATTCTTGTGCAGAGCAGTGCCAGATTACCGAATAGGTGGAGTAGGCTGCAGCCTGGAGCGCGCAATTTTTGCGGGCGGACGAATTTCAGCGGATATAAAAATTCATAAGGAGAACTTTTGAATGTTTTTATAGAAATATTTCTTTCCATATTTGCAGCAAAAGAAAGTGATAATTAATTAAATACAGATCCAAACGACCCAGTACAGTGGATCGTTGACGATAGTTTTAGAGAAATGATGTCCAAAGATAAATTGAAGCAAAATGGTGACATCGATTTTTGGTGATACCTCTAAAAGGCATGATGCAGATCAAAGGCGATGATTATCAAAATCATATTTCTGAAAAGCAATGGCAAATGGTGTAGTTGTCAAAAGGTTATGGTTAGTACATTCGCCATCTACAGAACGTGTCTTTTGTACTGCTTGCAAGCTGTATAGTGGAACTACTACTTTCCTCGCTAAACAGAGCTTAACGACTGGGAAATAGCAACAGCATTTCTCAACGATAACAGTTGCAAAGATCAATATTGCGTAACGTAATTTTTTATGTAGGTCAGCGGTTTCAGAAAAGGTGAATTCAGAGCTTGTGAAAAAGCACAAAAATAAAGTGGAATATTGGAGAAATGACCTGAAAAGAATTGTAGAAACTGTGAAATTTTTAGCATCAAGAAGATTGTCTTTTTCAGTAACAACGAGATTATTAGTTACAAAATGAAACCTTCTTGGGCTGCAGTGAATTGATACCCAATTTGATCCGTTTGTGGCTGCCTGTCTTGTTCGGTATGGAAATATAGGACCACATTCGTAAAACTAGGGGTGCTACAGAATGGAACAGACTTTCTCGTACCAATTTTTTCTAATTTCCTTGGTGTGGTCTGGCTTTAAGGTCTTGTCCATACTCTGACCAGCTGCCATCTATCGTCGTCATTTTTTGACAATTTCACATATTGCTTTCCTAATAGTACAACCGAAATGTTACTACAAGAATATTAAAGAAGAGTAAAACCTCATCCTAAATAGCAATTTTCATTGAAACATTTGAAGCATTACTGTAAATGCGAAATTTGAAGTTCTTTTTCACAGGAATTTATGGAGTTTTCGAAAAACTTCAATTGAACCCATTTGAAGCAATTCCACTCACAAATGCAAGGATGTATACAAATTGATAGAAATGTGCAAATTAACGGCGGCGTGAGAGATATTTGAAAAAATTACATTTGTATAATTTTTGAAAAAACGAAATAATACACAAACATGAACTTTACATCACATTAAACAGTGCAATTAGCGCTATCCATTGGAAAAATTTGAAAAACAAAATTTGAAGCCATTTTTGAGAAATTCGCGTTTGAGCGTTTCTGAAAATGCATGATTTTGAACTCATTTTAACAGAAAACTGTTGAGTTTTTGTATGACATTATTTAAAGCACATGTACTCGTAATTACAGTAACGGGAAGAAATCGCCTCTATTGAAAATATTACCGATGTGGGAGACAAGGAAAAAAATACATTTTTGTAATTTTTGCAAAACAGAAAGATTAGAGTAATATGGCGTTTATGTCACCGTATAGGGTTCGATTGGCTCCAACGCTACCAAAAATTTAACGAAAAATTTGAAGCTGTTTTTGAGATAATTCTTTTTTGTAGTTTTTTAAAATTGCAAATATTTTATGCTTATTGCACGAAAACTACTAAAATTTCCAAAAAAATCGACATGACCTTAATGAAACAACGATTTATGGACAACAAATTTCATTTGTCGGTAAAATCTCTATCTTCAATTTTATAGTTGTAGGAAGACGCCGAAAAAATTCAAACTTTTCCAATTTTCGAAAATTCATAGTTAACCGAGAAAATGGGACCTACGCCACGTTTAGAAGTGTATTAAATTATATTCTTACAAGAAAGTTAAAGAAAAAAATTTGGAGGTATTTTTGAGAATATTTTGAAAACATCCGAGGGGCTTCATGTAAAGTTCCCCCAAATTTTAAAGAATGTTTTTCAAAATCTCAAAGCTTGAACTAGAGCCAGATCGACAAGGAATTCTTCAATTTGGAAAAGATCGTACGAATGATTTAGGCGCTAGTAGTGTTCACAGACGTACAGACATACGGACGGACGTTTTGCTTTCAATTGGTTTTTCAGCATCAAGGACCCACAAAACAGAGATTCCGGTTACACCATGTGTTAGAGGATTTTTTTCTCTTAATTTAGCAGCTGAATTTATCCACTTTCTTGTTTTCAGGGCCTGGCAACAAACTTTTTTCTGTCGAAAATTCGCCGTTTTTTCGCGCAGGATTACATAACTTTCTCTATGCTATGTATATTACTCCCTATATACGTACGTATACGAGCAAGTAAAAAGGGTTTAGAAAATGGTGATTCGAAGGGTATTCTTTATTAAAGAAATTGTCGGAACAAGATATATTTTCAAATTACGAGATTATTTTAAGACTCAAATGATGTGTGTGACTAACGCAAATGGCGAACGATCTTTCTCTGCTTCGAAGCGCGTGCAAAATTATCTGTAATCGAGTCTTAAATAAGACACTTAAAATGCATTATCTCTGTTTTACATAGAAAAAGACGTTTTGGCTAGCGTAGACTTTGAAGACACTGTTAGGAAATTTTCCGAGACTAAAGCGAGAAAACGATATTCCGTATGACAATGCATATTTTATGTGTATACCTAACTGCTATTTTGATTTTAATAACTCGGGAACGGAATTTATTGTAATAAAAATGCAGAATATTTACATATACATGTACTTATTTCTTTCAAAACATGAAAGAACTATTAGAAAATATGTAAATTAAAAATTCATTATTGTGTTGTGTCGACAAACATTTTCCGAGCATAGAACGTTGCCGATCAGTTCTTAACAAGGATTCGGAGTGGCTGGAAGTAGGTTCAACATCTTCAAAAATAATTGTACACTAGACTTACTTCGCCACTACGAAGAATAGAAGATTCACCATTAACAATTTAATTCGAAATATAAAATACTTTCATAGTATCTTACAATGTTTATGAAGAAACCGAGTTCAAGTGAATAGTAGTACCGTGAGACCAGTGATGGATCCCAGTCGAGGGGGTTAAAAGGAATGTACCCCCCCTCCAAATCGAACAATGCGGTTATAGCAGTTTTCTGTAGAAAAATATTTGTTAGTTTTCGATCGAGTAACTGATGAGCTGTTTGAAACATTAGCCAGCACGTGGTTGAAATTATTTTTCTTGACAAATATCCACTCATCTTTGACTTCTAGTACGCAGAAAGCGGCGGGGGTGGGGGGAAAGAGGGGGTAAGTTCGACAATTTATGGTGAAGATATGCCGGTCATAGAAGCGCAGAAGCATTACATTTGATTTGTAAGAAAGTTGATTCCGAAACATATATTGCAAACCCGCATATGAAATGTTTCGTTCGAGTATAAATATATTAAAATGTAACGAAATGTATAGTAAAGGATAAAAATATGTAAAAACGAGTAATTATACCAAAATATGTAAAATAATAATAGTTCTAATTCATTTACAATGTCTCGTAAACTCTAAAATATATTATTCAATGAAGATTTCTAGTTCCTGTAAAGCATGTAATTACATGAAATAACCAATTATTTTTGTAACAAAATTGAAATAATACTCAAATATAGAGATTCCTTTATAATTACCTTATATTTTTAATTTATTGACCTAAAAATGTTTGATTACAAAAAATGCAAATATATTATCAATTATTTATACGTATACAATATCTGCATTGGTTACAAATATCGTACATTTTTAATTCAAAATATTGCAAATAAGTTTTGTCAAAAAAAAAAAAATTAAAAAAGGGCACTAAAACATTTTTAACAGCGTAAGTCGAAGTCATGCCCTGCTGCAGAGAAAGGACGGTAAAATCCCACGGCTCCGACCGCAATGGAAACAACTGAGAGGCTCCCCGGAGCTTGCGGCCAAGGTCATCCCGCGCCCGCAGGAGTGGGGGAACGCGATGCCTCTCGCCGGCCGGCGCCGCGCCGGCCAGCCAGCCAGCCAGCCAGTCCGACAGAACAACCAGCTCGCTGCGGAGGTGCGATTCGCTGCTTCCTCTCTCGTTCCTAACATTTTTGTGTTGAAATGGCTCCCAAGTACAAGCTGACTTACTTCAACATTCGCGCTTTGGCAGAGCCCATCCGCTTTTTGTTTGCTTATGGGAATATCGAGTACGAAGATAACCGCATCGAGCGTGAAGATTGGCCCAAAGTGAAAACAAGTGAGTATAACGGGGAAGCATCTGTTCTCAACAGAAAAACAGACACTACACACCACAAAAGTGGTATGTGGTAGGCATTTTCAGAAATGGCTAGTTACCATGCTGCACCTATAATTAGTGTAGTTTGCTTTACCCCTAGGCGTGAGTAGATATTACCATTACATTTTTGATAATTAATTACTTTATAAAAAAATAATATAATACTCAACATACCTCTTTCTAGAATTTGCGGCAAACTATTGCGATGAATGTCGTATAGAAGAGTAAATAGCATCGATTGTCTCCACAGGATTTCACCGTGTGTGAGGGGTTTGCGACGTTTGAGGCATGTTGTTACCTTTGTCAAATTGTCTTTGAGATGTCGGAACATTTTTCTAGTTGTCGCATTGCTGTTAATTAGAATTTCATATTGGTTTAAATCCGGCTGAGAAAAATCGAGGATTGCACTGTTTGTTTGTCAGGAATTCCATCTCGGTGTCGTATGCGCTTGCTTAACGTGGCCTTGAAAGGAACGGCGACAGATGCCGCTTTCGATTATCATCCCAGGTCGTTGACCAAGGCCACCTATGAAGTCCAATCCAGCTAGTTTAGCATCCTTCATTATTAAATAAATTCAAAATTTGCAAGTATTTTGTTTCATCAACGCACAGCAAGAAAATCGTGCTGTGGAAACGTGTTCATATTCATTAAACACAGTTTCTCGATTTGTTAAGTTTGTGAGAAGACTCTTGACTCCTTGCCTTTCGAAAGTGTTAATTTTACGTGTCGTTTCGGAAACAGTAGTTGCGAACAAACATGCGTATGTACTTGGTAATTAAAACCGTATACTTTATTTGATGCTTTTCATTTTATCGATGGCATCCTAAATACATGTAGGAGATGAATGTATTGCTCCTAGTTATTTGTATTTTGCACGTTGCTGATACTTGACCTTCGCAGGGAAAGGAATTTTATTAAGCATGTCAGTAATACTGACACAGAACCACTCCTCGCTTCGAAGTAGGTTTTTGTATTGTCTGGAAATTAATAAGACTGCATTATAATGTTCTTCTGTATGACGTGCAATATATTAGTACCTCTACAGAATATTATTAAGTTACATTTACCAATGCTTGAGTTAAATTGAGTCCTTGTTTTAATAGTATTTCCGTAATTGGCATTCCGTAAATGCATGGTTCTGCAATGCCAACCTGGTGGCGCTTAAGAGTTGACTGAGTAAATCATTGGCGGGAGGAGAACAGGAGGTAAGATACGCGATGATTGGTCCAAATGTGCTAAAGATCTGTGAATAGCGTAAAATATTTTGCTTTTTTTAGGGGGAAGGCGTTAAATAAATTGATTAAATTAGACAATGATCCAAAGTATTCCTGCATCATTTTTTAAACTCTTTTAATAATTTGTTATAAAATAGTCTGAATAATTTAATTTTGGATAATGGAGTTTTTACTGGATCTGATGTTATTTCCTAGTAAAGAGTTAAACTTCAATATTACTTTTTATTTAAGTTTTATTACTCTTAAACCTTTTCAGTTATTAACACGTTGAATATGTTCGCAGCACAAAAAATTCGAAAAAAAAAAAAAAAAAAAAAATCAGGTAACTACATTCTCGTTAGTGTTGGAAGGCATGCAGTGATATACTTTGGCAGTCAATTAAGGCTCTTGAATCGAATGAAACTTGTGATCCAACCTCAGCAAACGTAAATGTAATTATTATTCGTGTTGGTGCTGACAAGAAGCGATGCGTTCGGTCATCGATAGATGTCGCGTTGGCCAAACAAAATTATAACAATTACGCATATTCAATACTGTAAAGAATGGGAAATTAGTAACAATCTGCAGATATCTTACTACTAGATATTGTCGTAGTAATAGTAAAAAAACTCGAACAAAAACCTGAAATAGCCATGAAACAACAAGAAACATCCAATGTTCCAATCGCGAGCACGGTGGAAAGATATTGGTTAGTTACTGCGGTCCACCGATTTTTGCTCGTTCTGCGCAGCACCAGAGGTGGAAATCTTGGTGTCTGGCTTCATTTAAAATTCCCGCTAATGTGACGCAAACCGGTGCGTGAAGCTACTTGGCTGAAGTAGGCTACCATGCGCAAGAGCCACCCCCCACCCCCACCCCTGAACGAGATTCTCCCTCGACGTCGCTGGCGGTGACTCATCCGGCCGCTTGGCGCCACTGCCCTTTGCTTTCGCACGGCGATGTGCTTCGTCATCGCTAGGGAACGGATTTCCATGTAAATACCTTTTTACGGGAACTAGATACCTGCATTCAATTGTATCTTTGAGTTTACAAGACATTCTGAATGAATTAGAACTATTTTTATTCTACATATTTTTACATATTTTGGTATAATTACATATTTTTACAAATTTTACCTATACCGACATTTGAGCCCGGTATACACGGTACAGTTTTCGTGCAGATTCTCGTACAACTTCTGTGCAGAAGCTTCAAGATTCCTCTAGAAGTATAAAAGCTGAAAGGTTTTCTGTACGAACAGCCACAAGCCACCGCTAGGGGCTCTAGCGAGGAACAACTTAATTGCGCTGTCGGAGTAGTTCTAGTGGTGGTATTTCTGTTCGTGAGTTCTGGCTGTGATCTTTATTTAGTATTAATTAACCATCAGGAGCATAGAGAGTAAAAACAGGAAGGCAAGAATTAAGAAAAAGGAAGATTATTACAATTTATCACTCCACACAATCGTGCCTTGACACGCCTAACCACAAAATCGAAATGGCCGATTACCGTAAGTGAACGAATTCTGCCGCTGTAGGCGCTCGAGTCAAACTGTAGGCTCTTTGCATGAAAAATTATGAACATTTTCATGTAGAAAACGTGCAGTTAGGATTGTTTTCTGTGTGTCCATCTGCCCGAAATCTGTACCGTGTATACCGGGCTTTACATATTTCGCTACATTTTAATATCTATATACGTCGAAACGGAACATTCCAGATGTTAGTTTGCAATATTTGTTATAGAATCATCTTTCTTCCAAATGAAATGTAATGCTTTTATTACCGCCATATCTCCGCTATGATTTGTCAAACTTACCTTCTCCCCTCTCCATTTCTGCGTGCTTGGGAGTCAAGAATGGACGGGTTTTTATGTATGAAAGGAATTGCAACCACCTGCTTGCTCATGTTTCAAATAGCAAATTCGTTTCTCGATCGAAAACTAACAAATATGTTTACAGAAAATTGTCGCGTTGCTCAGTTTGGAGGGTGGGGTAAATACAATCCCCCGATCCATCACTCGCTACACGCTACACCGGATCACTGGTACACCGGCTCTTAAACATTGTATTATATACTATGAACGAATTTTATATTTCGAATAAAATTTTTGTATGTGGTGAAGTCTAGTGTCCGATTACTACATACTTTCAGCCTCTCAGACTACTTGTTAAGAACTCATCGGTGACGTTCTATGGTCGGAAAATGCTTGTAGAAAATTTTTTTAAACACAATAATGAATTTTTATTTTACAAATTTTCTCTTCCCTAGACATCACTGTATTTGTAGTTACTCGGTTGTTCCTGACAGGGTCGCCCTTAGAAAAAGATTGCTTGCCTGGGGCAGTAGATCTATGAGCCCCCCTTCCAAGTCAATACAAATCGCCCCTTAGTTACTAAAACGGAGTTCATTTATCTATGCATCAGAAAAAAATTAATTAATGTAAATAAGTTTTTAATGTTTGAATGAAATTCGGGCCTCAATTAAGTTGGGACTTGGGGCAAATTGTGCTAACTACCCGCCCTGTTTTGGGTGCCGCTGTTTCCTGGCCATGCTCGGTGAAACGTGCCATTGGGCGCAGTATCAAGTTGAGTGAATGAAACGGTGCATTAATAAGAAGAACAAGAATATTTATTAAGTCACTTATACAGTTCAATCGTGTTTAAATAAACAATTTTACGATTTCAATGAGAGTTCAAAAATCGCCTCTTTTACTACACACTATTATGAGTAGGTGGAGGATTTTGATGACATAAAACGTGGCCAAAATGATAAATAAAATGCTCTTAAAATGTTTTTAAAAGGCCTAAAAGCAAAGGAAAATGACGTAATTTTTTTTATCAAAACCACTTCAGATGAACTCAAGCTGTTGGATAGGTTACTGATGTAATCGAGGTTTCTTCCTTTCGTTCAAGTGAGCTCGGCGTGCAAAGTTTTGATTTGGACTGTTCTTTACCACGAAATCGGTCTTTAGTTATCCCGAAATCGGCCAAACTGACAATGGCGCTAATAGGCGTCTTAGAACCGTAGATTACATACAGCGGATGACATTACACTTTCTAAGCAAAGAAATCGAATAATATGCTCAGGAATTCTGTCGCGAACTTGTGTTGCATCTCGTAAATATTATTTGAAGCACGTACCATTAAAATATTAAAATTGATGAAATCGGTCAAAACGCTGTAAAATTGATGGGGAAATGTAAACAATGAATTATTAGTCGAAATAGACGAAAATGTAAAAATGTCTTATAAAAATGCGTAATTTCATTTTATTATATTTTAGAATTGTCTGTATTAAAAGGCATAGTTCTAAAAGAAAAAGACATTTCATTAAAATCCGCCCCCTCATTACGAGTAATGGTAGAAATCAATATTTTAATATAAGAAATGTCCACCTTTGTGATCGCTTCCGCAAGCAACCTTATGATTTGATTTTGAATGCACTGCGAAGAAAGAACTCCTCCACTCCTGTCGGGCCTAGCAAAGAGCACAAGAAAACTGCGCAGAGTGAAATTATTTGCTGTTCATAATCAAAGCATGGGGGCCACCTCAGCACTTTTTTCAAAGATAAAGGAAAACTGGACGGAAACCCTGAGTTTGTCTCATGAGCTTACAATACTTTTTACAGATAGAAATAAAAGATTACACGATAAAAATAATTGTTTCTGATAGTAAGGAGTTTACATTTCATTTCCTTTATTCTGCATTAAATTTTTAAATGAATTTTACCTATTAACATTATTATTATTATTATTATTATTATTATTATTATTATTATTAAAAAATATAATATAACAATATTAATGTCAACATTGTTTTTGTGTGCGTCCTAATTCTCGGGTGCCTTTACTGGATTTGATAGTCCTTTTATTAATAATACGCTTTGAAGGAACTTGAAGATATTGTATTTTAACTGAAACAAAAAGTAGTTGGTTCACTTGCAATCTAGGAGCAGCTTTTTACTAATTGAAACGTTTTGCTTAGATTGTAAAACGAATATTGGTTCTAAGAATAGGTTTGTTCACTTGCCTACAAATGTTTTTGAATCACTGAGACTTTTTTAAAAAATGAACTGATAGTGTTCAATAGAATTGCAACACAAAAGTTAAACGAGTCGAGTCTCTAGGCTGTGATATATTTAGTACTGAAGGAGATTTACAAGTATTTACACAGGTTTGTCTTACATTCATAAATGTCGATACAAAAGCAAGGTCACAGCTTCCAAATGTCACGCATTATTTTACAAGACAAATGGTTAACATTTATCTTGTTATGAATTTAAATAATTTAAAATGTAAATTTGTGTGCATATCAAGCTCGTTGTTTGTGTGAATAGCATTGCCTGACTTACTTGACTTTTTTGTGCTTCAGTTGCATTTCAAAATTTGAGATCTAGTTTGCTATCGAGTCTGGCAGAGCCATCGCGAAGGGCTCGGCTGCGCCGGAGTTGGTTCCCCGGCACTGATTATATGCTTGGATTTTTTAATGTGGCAACTCAAGGTCACGCGTGAAGGAGAGGGAAGGCAAACTCCAATAGGGAGCCGTAAAAGTAGGAGCTCTAGTGACGTTGCAGCTCCCTAATGGAGTCTGTGTTCCCTCTCCCTCTTTCGCGCGTGATCTTGATGCCACGTTGAAAAACAAGTATATTATACTTGGGTTTTTCTTAAGAGGCATCTGAAGGTAGTATCTCCAAGATGGAATATGGCACGGCTTTTCGCATCTTCCTGCCATGCCGCTAGAGTCGCTTGATCTGCAGCCCTGCTTGATACGGTCGCTATCAAGCGACACCTTGCGGCAGGATCGAGAAAGACGCAAAAAGTCGTGCCATATTCCATCTTGGAGATGCTACTCACATGTTACAAAAACCCAAGTATAGCTGATGCTTTACCACAAGTGTAACCCCAGCACCAGCTAATGGACTGGAACAGAAGTCTGGTACGGAAATTCCGATTGTGAGACACGGCATTTTGTGACATGGAGTAGCCAACGTCTCGACTCGTGGGCGGGATGGCAACGGACTGCTCAGTCAACTGCAGGTCCATTTAGATTGTTTTGCGTGAACGGGACGCGCTTTCTTGCGCAAACAAGCAATAATCATGATGAATTGAATTCTTGGCTGTCCGGGATTAGCCGCGTCATGGTCGATGGAGCTGACGTTTCGGCCATCTTGTTGTGGCCTTCTTCAGAGCTATAATGCATCATGATGGATGATAACCGAAAACCAAACTAATTTTAAAATAATTGTTTCATTCACATTTATTGTTTAAACGGAGTTAGTTTTGCGGTCAAACCAAAGATTTTCAATTTGATTAGGTGTATTGAAGAAAAATCAAAAAACGAGCGTGGTTCTGCTAAACACCGAACACCGAACACCTTACAATATTGTAACCCAGCTTCATCACGAATTTTTGCTCTAATTTTTTTATTTATAATAAAATTATTAGAAATAATATTCATAGTGGAGCATTTTTATCCATTCGCATTGGTCTAAACATGTTTGAAACTCGCATTGTAAATTGCAAAGCGATTGTTCCGACTTAGTGACTTAAGAAATTGATCCTACATACATAGTAGCAGAAATAAAACGTTGCATTTTACTGCAGTGATTATTTATTTTGAACATCTCACGGGTTTGAAATACTTTCAACTTCAAACGGTACATCACGTTTTGGACTTATTTGAAACTAAATAAACGAATTTTCTCAGAATTATTAACACGGGGCATTTTCTTCATCACAAAATTGATCATTTTGTTTTAAATGAAACGAGCGAAAGAAAACAAATCTGAAGTCTTCAATGTTTTCTAGGAAGCCTCTTCACCACAGCAGCTAGTCTTGGTGCCATGGAAAGGACCTG
The DNA here is from genome assembly GCA_011170035.1 of Teleogryllus occipitalis. Classification (NCBI taxonomy): domain Eukaryota; kingdom Metazoa; phylum Arthropoda; class Insecta; order Orthoptera; family Gryllidae; genus Teleogryllus; species Teleogryllus occipitalis. Next base: position 5,177 of record BLKR01002628.1, on the reverse strand, counting down.
CTTTGGTAGTTGGCTGATGATCATGAACCCTTTCCCACCACAATTTCATTAGCTTAGGAGTGTTATATAATAACAAAGACCTTACGTTTGTCGTATTTTCGGAATCCTGATCTGTGAAATCAGAAGCAGAAGAAGAAAGAACCTATATTTTTTTTGCATTTTATCATATTTTCCTTTATCGTTGCTCAGGTTACGAATCTTATTCTTCATACTTTATATGAATTCTAGATTTTCCGCGTCTGAGGCCCCAGCCTTGAAGTATTCCTGAACCGCTCTACTGCTGGTTGCGGCACATCAACTTTCGTCCATTCGATTCGAAAATATTCATGTAACTGTAATCATTAAATATGACAAAATTGCGGAAACCGCGAGGGGCAATTTTTGTTTTGAAGCAAAAGACAATTGCTTCCTCTCATTCGCCCGACTCGTCCATGGCTTTTTACTCTCTATGAAATCATGCATTTTTAATGATATTCGCATGGTGGAAGTTTGAAATCTTCAAAAAAAGAAAAAAGGAAGTACACCATTATATTTTCCTTGACTACATAAAAACGGCAAATTAGATTTACTAGAAGATACAACTCTTTCAAAAGTAAATGTGACTCAATGTTGCACATTGCAAGAAGCAAGATTATTTTTGTACCTTCAGATTATTTCTTCAGTACTTATTCAGGGACAAATTGTCTCAAAACGTCCATAAATAAAGTGACAAACGTGTGGAACACATCCCCCCAAATAGTAGAAAACATAAGTTTAAAAGAAACGAAATAGAAAAGTGATTATAATAACGTGGCCAAATATTGTAGGTTAGGTCAGGTCATTGTATTTGTTCACACTTTTTGTATACAAGACCTGAAATATTTAAACTGCGAGCATTTCATGAATATCACCAATGAACTAATATTGAAGGTCTTCACTAAATTAAACGAGTAATTTTAATAACAAATATCGTTATTTTAAATAATTTTCAAATGTCCGCGCCTGCGTAGATAATTTGAATTTGGCGCACAGTTGGTGGGATATAATATTATTGGTCCACAGTCGGCGGCATGCGCACCGCTACACCTTGTTATTTCCACCATGGATATTCGGATAGTTTCGGTTGAGATACTACTACAAACGGTCGATTCAATTTTTCTTAGTGAGCCTTGGGGCAACGAAAAGTCCTGATATTTAAATAACATTCCGAAGCGTCTATAAAGACCTCCAGTCTCCTGATTTTAATTCAGTTCAGAACCTGTGTTGGTAAGTAGGGAAAAAGGGCAAAAGGAAAATCGGAAAACTTAGGCAGCTTTAGAGAGAATAATCACGGAAGAATGGGAAACAGAATTTCCCCTACCCACACAGTCAGTCGATCGTGCAGGCCTTGCCATGAAGACTCGCTGCTGTGGTCAGGGCCAAATGGCGTGTTAAAAAATTGAAGGCTATATTTCTGCTTTCATTCGGGTCTATTGTATGTCAAATGGTTAATATCGAGCTAGCAATACAGGGAGATGTCACAAACTTGAAGTCAACGGAAGCAACGATACGCCATATTGCTGTGCCCAAAAGTTTGTAAGCGTCCTCGTGTTTGAAGTGTTGAGTTTTTTAATATTTAAACACATAATCAGATTAATAAGCTTTCTTAACAGTTCATGGTTACTAGGGTGGCTTACTGCTGTACAAATCGTTCCGGAAAGGCTTTAAGGAGTTTAGGAATTATTTTTCACAAGTACGTAGTTACTCTACATGGTTTGGAGAACATAGTAACATTTGAAGATGGTGGTTAATTTTCGTGATTTTTCCCCTTCATATCCAAAAAGGAGACCACTGTGGAATAGAACGGTGCGAAAAGACTGGCAGATAATATTTATAGCAAGTTATGCTAGATTCATTTTCAAGGAGAGGAGTTTTATAGATCCTCTTTACGATAAGTTAGTTTGTGGAATTGCTTTCGGATCTCCGTATTACCTTACTGACTACACTGATTAGAACACTTAAGAGATTTCGTGGGCTTCAAAAGGGGTGAAGATTGGCCACGTGCAAATTTTCTTAGACTATTTTTGTTTTAAAGTGTACATGTTTCTTAGAAATATATTTACGTTTGTTATCTTGTTAATTTTTCTTTTCAGACCTTCATAAAAATATTTTTTAAACATTTATTTTGTTGACGTTTCAATCAAAGTTGGGGTCTTTTTCAAAAATCTATTGTCCAGGTTTGTTGAAAACGCATCATAAAAAATCCCAATTTTAATAAAACAATTGTCAAGTTTATAAAAAAACATGGACACAAGTTGATTTTTTCTATTGTGTCGACCACACTGTCAAAAAGAGGACATAATAGTTGGAGAGATGATTGATTTTTTTTATAACATTGACAATTTTTTTTATTTAAATGCTGATTATGATGTTTTCAACAATTCTGGACAATAGCTTTTTGAATGTACGCGTAGGCTTCCGCGGCTCGAGTCGATGACTTTTCCGCTGTCCGGGTGACGCCGCGTAGTGGGCTGAGAGGCCACTACGCAGCGTCACCCGGACAGCGAAGTCAATAGATTTTTGAGTTTTGACCGTCCACCTGGGGTCGAAAGTCAAAAAATAAATAACTTGTTAACAAAATTAGTGTCGGTTTTTATTAAGGTCAGAAAACAATTACAATTAAATGTTAGTTTGGGTTTTCAAGAAATCAAACATAGTTGATGAAAAGGGATTTTAGATGGAATTCCCTAAAACTTTTAATTGCAAATGTTTGTATTAGAATCCAACCTTTAAAGAATGCAATAATAATTCACCTTTTTTCCACAGACTATCCTGCCGGTAAATTGCCCGTCTTGGAAGTTGACGGCAAAACTGTGATTCAGTCTTTGGCAATCTGCAGATACCTTGCAAAACAAGTTGGATTAGCTGGAGCCAACGACTGGGAAGCACTAGAAATCGACGGTGTGGTCGACACTATCACAGACGTTCGCCTTCGTAAGTTATTGAATAAGATTCGAGAAAAAAACACTTGTAATGATTTTCCTTATCAATGTTTGTTATTGATTTGTTTTTTGTTTTTATTTATTTATTCGTTTGTTATTTATAAAGCAGAGTTCCTCCTCCCCCCCTCCCTCTAGGACGCTGAAAAGACCTTGCGTATTCTGTAAAATTGAGTCAGAAAACCTACGAGGTATAGCCTTGTTCGACGGAATGGAACTTCTATGCATCCGTGACGTAAAATTGATTTTCTTTCATGTCACTTTGGGCAATGATTCAGCAGTATTTTTCAAGGAGGAATGGGCATCGATCGAGCAAGGTCTGCGAACGGCCGTCGGGGAAAGGAATAGGCAGAGCTGCCGCACGGGTGACGTAATGGTACTTGGCTCCCACAAGGCTGCGCGCCAGCGTTCCTTTATTCGCTTCAGATAATAACCACAATCGCTCCACTGAAGTGAAAGGAGGGTTCACATAAAATTGATTTTATCTTCCGCTTCCTCAAACTAGTACTTGAAACTCGTGTGGTAAATTACGAACCATGTGAAAGTTATGATTGAGAATAGTGAAGTTCATTACAATATTCATTCCTCGTCTATTAACTCATCAAATATATCAAGGCGATATATTATTTCGGAGAAATATTATTTCTAAAAAAGCTTTATTTTTCGTAATTATTTAAGAAATATCTAAGTTAAGAAATCTGTGAAAGTATTTTCACTCAGAACATGAATTCCAAAACCTTTCACGTAGAGAAGTAGATTTTTTTTAATCTCCACTCGCTACACTAGTAAGGTATTATTACATAATAAATATTTAATGTAATAAATGCCTACTTCCTTTAAAACAAGGTAGTCATAATCATATTTTGTGGATCCTTGATACCGAAAAATTTTTGTACAACATAACGTCCGTTAATAACGCTAGCGAATAAACCACCATGGAGTAAACGTAGGCCAGAGTATATACTAGGCAGTATGTTTACCAAAATCGATATTCTGTGATTTTTTTTCTTTTTTTTTTTTCTTCTTCTTTTTTCTTTTTTCTTTCTTCTTTTCTTTTCTTCTTTTTTTTCTTTTTTTCTTTTTTTCTTTTTTTCTTTTTTTCTTTTTTTCTTCTTTTCTTCTTTTCTTCTTCTTCTTTTCTTCTTCTTCTTTTCTTCTTCTTCTTTTCTTCTTCTTCTTTTCTTCTTCTTCTTTTCTTCTTTTCTTCTTCTTCTTTTCTTCTTCTTCTTTTCTTCTTCTTCTTCTTCTTTTCTTCTTCTTCTTCTTTTCTTCTTCTTCTTCTTTTCTTCTTCTTCTTCTTTTCTTCTTCTTCTTCTTTTCTTCTTCTTCTTCTTTTCTTCTTCTTCTTCTTTTCTTCTTCTTCTTCTTCTTCTTTTCTTCTTCTTCTTCTTCTTCTTTTCTTCTTCTTCTTCTTCTTCTTTTCTTCTTCTTCTTCTTCTTCTTTTCTTCTTCTTCTTCTTCTTCTTTTCTTCTTCTTCTTCTTCTTCTTTCTTCTTCTTCTTCTTCTTCTTTCTTCTTCTTCTTCTTCTTTTCTTCTTCTTCTTCTTCTTCTTTTCTTCTTCTTCTTCTTCTTCTTTTCTATTTCTTCTTCTTCTTCTTCTTTTTCTTCTTCTTCTTCTTCTTCTTTTCTTCTTCTTCTTCTTCTTCTTTTTCTTCTTCTTCTTCTTCTTCTTTTTCTTCTTCTTCTTCTTTTTCTTCTTCTTTTTCTTCTTCTTTTTCTTCTTCTTTTTCTTCTTCTTTTTCTTCTTCTTTTTCTTCTTCTTTTTCTTCTTCTTTTTCTTCTTCTTTTTCTTCTTCTTTTTCTTCTTCTTTTTCTTCTCTCTTCTTCTTTTTCTTCTTCTTCTTCTTCTTTTTCTTCTCTCTTCTTCTTTTTCTTCTCTCTTCTTCTTTTTCTTCTCTCTTCTTCTTTTTCTTTCTTCTTCTTCTTTTTCTTTCTTCTTCTTCTTTTTCTTTCTTCTTCTTCTTTTTCTTTCTTCTTCTTCTTTTTCTTTCTTCTTCTTCTTTTTCTTTCTTCTTCTTCTTTTTCTTTCTTCTTCTTCTTTTTCTTTCTTCTTCTTCTTTTTTTTCTTTCTTCTTCTTCTTTTTTTTCTTTCTTCTTCTTCTTCTTCTTTTTTTTCTTTCTTCTTCTTCTTCTTCTTCTTCTTTTTTTTCTTTTTCTTTCTTCTTCTTCTTCTTCTTTTTTTTCTTTTTCTTTCTTCTTCTTCTTCTTCTTCTTCTTTT